>CAUYLG010016862.1:0-172507 GCA_963573385.1 Cacajao melanocephalus | reverse complement strand
ATGATGCTGCTGTGAATATTTGCCCACGAGTTTTTTGTGTTTTTATATATTTTCAGTTTTCTTGGGTGGAAAAACCATGAGTGGAATTTTTTACTGAGAGACTAACAGTAATTTTAACTATTTGAGGAACTGCAAAACTGTCTTCCAGCATATCTGTACCATTTTACTTTTTCACAAGCAATATGGGAGGGTTCCCGTTCTCTACATTCTTGCCAATGCCTACTACCGTCTCTCCGATGATAGTCCTTCTAGTGCATATGAAATGGTATCTCATTGTGGCTTTAACATTAATTTCTCAAAAGACTAATGATGTTCAGCATCTTTTCATGTGCTTATTGGCTGTTTGTATGTCTTCTTTGGAGAAATGTCTATTTAAATCTTTTGCACAATTTTTAATTGTTTGAGTTTTTGTGGTTGTTACTGTTGAGTTGTAACTGCTCTCTATGTATTCTGGTTATTAGACCTTTATTGGATATATTATTTGCAAATATTTTCTCTTATTACATGGACTATCTTTTCTTGGTGGTATTTTTGCAGCAGAAACATTTTTATGTTGGTGAAATTCAACATTTCAGTCTTCTTTAGTTCCCGGTGCTTTTGTTATATCAAGGGAAGCGCGGCCTCAACCACGGTTACAAAGGTTTACTCTTTTGCATTTTTTTCAAATATTTTTATGATTTTAGCTATTAAATATAAATTGTCTTAGTCTGTTTTGTGTTGTGATAAAGGAATATCTGGGGCTAGATAAATTATAAGGAAGGTGGAAACCATCATTCTCAGCAAACTAACACAAGAACAGAAAACCAAATACCACGTGTTCTCACTCATAAATGGGTGTTAAACAATGTGAACACATGGACACAGGGAGGGGAACATCACACACTGGGGCCTGTCAGGGGATGGGGGGCTAGGGGAGGGAGAGCAGGAGGTGGGGGATTGGGGAGGGTTAACATTAGGAGAAATACCTAATGTAGATAACGGGGGGATGGATGCAGCAAACCACCATGGCACATGTATACCCATGTAACAAACCTGAACATTCTGCACAGGTACCCCAATATTTTGACATATTAGAAAAGTGAGGTTATGTGATTTGTCCAGTATAATGTCTGATAGCGTTAAAGTTTCTGTATTCCCAAAACATAATGTTATACCAAAGAAGGATGACTATATCATCATCAGTGAGTTTGTTGAAAGTCCTGTTCTCTGCTGAATTTTCATATCTAGCCACTAGATATGAAACAACTCATTCACAACATAAATAGTACCATATACTTAGTGGATCTTTGCACAAAGCCTGTAACATCAGCTGCAAGTGTTTTTTCTCCATATTTTAGTGAGAAAACAGTGGAGGTTGAGAAGTCAAGTGATTTTCCAAGGTTAAACTAACAGTAGAGTGCAGAGTGAGATCCCTACAGCACAGACATTTTTCTTCTTCCATCATTGATTAGGATACTTGAGAAACAGGAAAGTTGCATTAATTTTTCACTTTTACGTAGCAAGTCAGCAGGTGTAGCTTAAATTCAGGACTGTGATCTTCCAAAATCTAGCCTCGTGTCCATTTAGATTAGAGATTTGCAGTATTCATTATGGAGTTTGATAGATCTGAAAACTGGATTTAGCAATGAGTAAAGTTTTGTACAGCTTATTATAAGACAATGTACAGAATGTCAAACATTCAGCTGAGGGGGGCGGAACTTAACTGTCAGATAAGGAAGCAAAATGTGCCCAAATACATAACTGGTTTTCTACAGTTCTGCAAGTACAAACCAATTGAGCTCCTCCTTTACTGCATCAATGAAAAGTTGATTTATTCAATTTCAAATTATATGGTTTTAGTAGTCACATATTTTAGAATCGCCATTTTATCAACTTTTATGTGTATACTTTACTTTTTCAAATCATAATATGTAGAATGAGTTGTGAGAGGTAAGTTATGTGCTATCACTCTTTCTTTTGATTATTGTATTCAAATAAATACATTATTAAAACTTTTTATTGAAGTATTAAATAAAACGATTAAGCAGTGCATAGCAAATTGAGGGTATAAAATGGTATTTGGAAGTTTTTAATATTCTAATTATTTAAGCATACTCTACAGAGGTTAATTTTTTCAGCTCTAAAAAGAGTATTATATTACATTTATATGGCATATTTATTATTTATCCATATATGTACATGGGTCCACTATTCAATTTTGAATATGTATAATATGTTTAACTTAACTCTGCATTTCTTCATTTGCACCTATAAACTTGACTATGTCTATATGAACAAAGGAAAATAAGAAAAAGTGGGAAAATATAATATTTTGCTCAATTTGAACCATCACATAGTTTATTAACAAATGTCCCATAATTAATTACAAATATAGTAAAAATAAATTTCTAAATACTGATCTATAGTGCCATTTTTGCATATGTATACATACAGTTATGTTTATACATGTATACAAATATATGCATATATTTATATGTGTGTGCAAATGCATCTGTTTGAATAAATGTATGTATTATTTTATATAGCATATGAGTACTGGCTTCGTGAAAGCAAAGTTCATACTTTATTTATAATTGCCTTTTTATTGCAGTCACCTCTCAGAACTCTAGAAAAGTGTTTTTAGATGATCTTTGCTGTCTTTCCTCTTCTTTCGAACCTTTTGGCCTCTTGCAGTATATCCACAAGAGATGAATCAAGTGGTTCCTGAAATCAAAATGAGCATATCAATGAAACTGCACTCTGACCTCACACTCCCACTTGGACATGTATGAGACACAAGTGGAAAACTGGACGCTAACGTAAGAGAGTGACTTACAGCAATCAGATCTACTGAGTTGTCTTAAGATAGATAAAGCACTAATCATAAAATAAAATAATATTGATAAATTCGATATTATTAAAACATACCATTATGAAAATAAAAAGAAAAGCTACAGCTCATTTCATACAGAAATGAACTTTCTAGGGGAATATCTTAAAAATTGTTAAGTCTAATAAACAACTACCCATGATGTACTAGGCAGATTTATATAAAGAATTTCTCTAAATACATAATAAAAATCCACTAACACTTCAATCAACAAAATACTTCAATAAATGATTAAGAAAAGAGGACATAAAAATGGCCAAGAAAGTACCTGAAAAGTTTATCAACATCAATAATATTCAAGGAAACGCAAATTTAAACCACACTGGGATGCCAGTACAGAATTGTGAGAACAGTTAAGATTATAAAACTTGACAATATCAAATGTTGGCAGGGATGTGTAACAACTTGAATGCTCACTGTGGGAGTATAAAATGGTACAACCACCTTAGAACAATCTTTAGTGCTTTCGTATGAAGTTATGCATATACCCACCTAATAACCTAAGAATTATCTACTTCCTCCTGTTTAATGAAACTATACGTCCACAAAATGTTTTGGATAAGAATACAGCAGCTTTGTTTGTATTAGTCAAAAACTGAAACAATCCAAATGCCCATTAATTGGAAAATAGATAAATTATAGCATATTTGTATTAAAGAATACTACCCAACAATAAAAAGAATGACTTGCTGATACATAAAACTTGTATAAATCTTTAAAATATTATATTGTGGGACAGAAGTCAAACATAAGAGAGTTTGCATAATATATAATACCATTTATATGAAATTAAAGACCAGATGAAATGAATTTATGGTACTGAAAGCCAGAAAAGTTGCCTATGGAGGGAAAAGATGAAAATTGAATGTAAGAAGAAACATGAAATTTCCATATTGATGAAAATGTTTTATGCCTTGAGTGTAGCCTATATTTGTGACAGGGAACAGTTTGTCAAAAATCATTGAAATATGTAACAAAGACATGTGCACTTCCTGTAAGCATGTTTTACCTCAATGTTAAAAACTACTTTATAGCCACTTTAGTTTGAAAATAGAGAGTGTTGAAGTTCTTTGATATTTCAGATTGAATAGACTGAAATTCAATTACGATATTGACTACACTTTATTAGTATACTTCATTATTTACTTCTGTTTTAAATGTTTACTTATTAAAGGAGAAGTCTATATTAATATGGATACATTGCCCTACAACATAGGTACTGATCTATTTTTTAAATTATATAATTAGCAACATTATTAATTTAATATCACATTAACATTTTTAGCTGTGAGGAATTATTTAATTATAATTTATCTTCTTTACATACTAACCAAAATCTTCATTGGGATAAAATGTGTTATTGGGTAGAACCCTGAGAAATTTCCATTTTTGTAGGAACAGTAGAATAAAATGTTGACAATAGCCTAGCTTTCAGCTTATCTGGTTATATTGATACCATGAAAATGCATTGAATGGAATTTCAAGAATATGATGATTAGAATATTTCCTATAGTTGTAACCACCTGTAACAAGGTTTATATATATAACAGCAAGTTTATATGTATAATAGGTATCTATTTATCTATCTATATACATATATAAAACCTTGTGATATATAGAGTAGTTTCCTACCCATTCCAATATTTTCTAACCTTCTGATATGTAGATATAGATATATAGATAGAATACTAAGGGACTATGCCTTATCTCCAAATATTAAGGGAAGCAGCTACAGGCCATCAACATCTTAACTGCATAGGAAAGACACCTATCTATAGATATTTCTAGACATAAATATACAGATATAGATATATAGATAGGTATTTATATCTAGAGATATCTCTGTGTAGATATAGATAACTATCAGATGTCTATATCTGATACAGTATGAGAAGATAGAAAATATTCTCATATTTTCTAACCTTCTATCAATATAGACATATATGTAGATATAGATATCTATATATAGACATAGATACCTAGATATTTAGATAGATAACTATCAGATATCTATATCTGATACAGTATGAGAAGATAGAAAATATTCTCATATTTTCTAACCTTCTATCAATATAGACATATATGTAGATATAGATATCTATATATAGACATAGATACCTAGATATTTAGATAGATATCTATCTAAATATCTAGGTATCTATCAATATTTATATCCAGATATCTGATATCTATATATTGGAAGGTTAGAAAAGATGAGAATGAGTAGGAAACCATTACAGACAGTAAGAGAGATCATTGGTAAATTGTTCCAGGATATGGGCTTCCTTGATAATTTCACCTTCAGAATTAAAGTTTATTGACAAGTTGGTCATCTCTTTAGAGATATATTACCTTTGTTTCAGAGGACAGCTTTGATGTAGAAGTTGCAACTGTGAGATATCAGAGGGCTTTTGCTAGGTTTGTAGTCAAGCCGTGAGGTTTTTCCAGCAGGATAAATACCAAATAATCATATAACTTCTAGTTATATATTGAGCATATTTAAAAAAATTAATATGTCAAGAAAAATGGATAAATAATCCAAAGGATTAGTAGCACATTGATGGCCGGAAAGTTGTATTAAATATTGTTTTAGTATCATAATACACAATACAATGTAATACACAGAGTAGATATAAAAAACTATTGATTTCATTGGTTTATAAGTACTGATTCAATGCTCACTATATTTAACGACGGTACAGATTGTCAGTGACAGAGAACTACATGGATGAAACTTCATGATCTGTAAATGTTTTATTTAGTAAACATATGTTTATTCAGTTTTAAAATCACCAGGCACAGAGTTTTCAGTTTTAAGTCACTGCATCTCAGAACAGTAAGGGCAGTAGCTGCAGGCCATCAACATCTCAGCTGCATAAGACAGGAATTCCCCAAGAAGGAAACCCTCCCCTTAAACCAGTGCTTCTTGAGCTTTGAAGAACAGAAAGTCATTTGGTTGGATAATGGGAAAACACAAACACCAATTCATTAGGCAGGGTGTGGGCCTGGAACCCTGCATTTTTCATGAGCCACCAGGGGAGGCCAATGATGAATAGCAAGTCCTTCGTCTGTCTATGCGTGGGCTAAGCAAGGGCTCAGGAAGAAGAACACAGAAGAACCATTCATTACACATGGCAGCATTTACCCAGCTCTGGGTGAGAGTATTAAGAGATTCATAGCATTTCCAAAGGGCACTCTGCAATTTGACAAAGGGTTCGTCACCGATACTCAGTCAATGTTTATCGAGTGATTCTTGTATGCAGATCCTGACATTTTGTGCCCTGGGGAATAAAAGGAGGTGGAAGCCGAGGTCTCTGTCCTCAAGTTTCTAAGTGTTCCAGAGAGATTTTATGAAAATAAAAAATGCACAAGACCACACAATAAAATAAACATATTAACTTGCCCTGAATGATGAATCATGAATGGTTTACAAATGCTGAGAGATCACCCAAGCAATTGAGATTAGGCTTCTGGGTGGCATTTGGGAAGGTTTACTGCAAGAGAGGCATGCATTAGGGGACAGAGTGGCAGGCTTTGTAGGAGGGGGTGGTGTCATGTGGAAGCCTGGAGATCTAAGCCAGATCCGCTAGACGGAGGAGAAGGAGAGGGCTGCCTTGGCTGGAACGGGGGCATGACAGGGGTGATTAGAAAGGGGAGTTATTGCAGAAAGAGTGGCAACATTCTTGAAAGTGGGCTAGAAAAAATATGGGTTGGTTTCTGAACAGAACAAAAATGATGGGATTTAAATGACAGTCATGGGCATCCTACCTGGATAAATAGATGGGAATGGAAATTCTTAAAATAGGAAAATCGCCTGAGAGACTGTTGCAGTTGCTTGAGATTGATGACTGCAAAGGTTTGGAACAGGACTTAGACCATAGCGGTTGAAAGAAACGTTGCTAAAAGAAAAATGCTAAAATCCATCAGCCCCTCTACAAAGCGTTGAATTACAGGAGCAGTTACTTCTACTCTTGTGGGTGTCGTCTTCGAGTCCCTTTTGGAAGTGCAAATTCTTCCTTTCTACTGTTTTGGGTGTGTTCCTCCGTTCTTAGCACTCTCCCATTCTCAGAGTTTAAGCAGAGTGAGGGAATTCGCACCTGCCATAGAAAGGATGGTACTAGATGGTGCTACTTCACAGTAGTAGTTACGCGTCTGAAAACACCAAAGGAAAACAGTCTTAATGGTAAATTTCTGATAGGTTAGATGTTCTCAAGGGCAGTATTTAGCAAGACTTGAAATTTCATCCTGTGCTGCAAGTCAAATATATAAAGTAGTTTCTCTCTCATTATCAAAATATGCCTTAAATTGTGATTGGGAGCATGAAAAACCAGTTCTCAGCATCAGGAAATGAGTATTCTGGTTGAAACTCTTCCACCAGCTTGACTGTGTCAATTTTATAAAAGATTGCATGATTGCAATCTCAGTTTCGTTTTCTCTAACATGGCAAATGATTAACTTACTGCCAGTCATGCTATTTCTGAGGGTCAAAGGAAGGGGAAGGTAGGTGAAAGGTAACAGAGGCGGAGTGGATTCTAAAGTCACTAGTCTGAAAAACAGATCAATTGTCTTTTAATCGACAGCAATCCGTGAGTTTCAAAAATGCTTTGGCATTTAAGGAAAAAGTGAAGCTATCCTAATCTTGTTCAGTTGTGCCTTTGTTTTTATAACTAAATGTATATGTCATGATTAAGAAACGAAGCAGGAAGTGGTTGCATTAGTGATGATAGTGTAGATGTGGGTATTCATTGATATTATTGTCTCCCAGGAATAATTTTTTTCTTTTCTTTTCTTTCTTTTTTTTTGAGACTAGGTCTCACTCTGTCACCCAGGCTGGCATGCAGTGGCACTATCAAAACTCCCTGCAGCCCCACCCTTCTGGGCTCAAGGGATTCTCCCATCTCAGTCTCCCCTGTAGCTGGGATTACAGGTGTGCAGCAACACACCTGCCTAATTTTTCGATTTTTCTTAGAGACAGGGTTGCCCAGGCTGAGGATGTCACTCTTGGAGAAGGAAAACAGACAGACTGGGTTAAACTTTGGGTTGCCAAAGGTCATTGACTGTCAGAAAATTGGAAGTAAACAAAAGAATTAGACATCAGAAAAGAACAAGAAAGTGATATGTCTAAAGGATAATAAACTATTGGGTTGGTGCAAAAGCTACTGCGGTTTTTGGCATTACTGTCAATGGCAAAAACTGCAATTGCTTTTGCTCCAACCTACACAAAGGATTTGATAAGGGTTTTTTGTGTGTGTGTGTGTGTGTGTGTGTGTGTGTGTGTGTGTTTGGAAACTGAGTCTCATTCTGTCACCCAGGTTGGAGTGCCATGGTGCGATCTTGGCTCACTATAAATTCACCTCCTGGGTTCAAGCTATTCTCCTGCCTCAGCCTCCTGAGTAGTTGGGATTACAGGCATCCACCATCATGCCTGGCTAATTTTTGTACTTTTGTAGAGGTGATGTTTCACCATGTTGGCCAGGCTGGTCTTGAACTCCTGACCTCGGGTAATCGACCCGCCTCGGCCTCCCAAAGTGCTGGGATTACAGCCATGAGCCACTGCTCCTTGCCTGATAAGGTAATTTTAAAATTGTTCATACCCTTGTTGTAGAGATGACTTTTCAAGTTATTCAATTAAAAAATATATTACAAGCTACATATCAGCACTATGCTAGGATGCTGTGAGAAACACAGATGAATTTTAAAAATCCATGCTTAAAGAGCTTTTGAAAGATTTTCTTCATCAAATTTATTTTTTTTCACATTATTTAGGTTCTTCTATGAAATTCTACTATAGTTAAATTCAAATACCTGAATTTATGTTCATTAATTAAAGCAGGTTTATCATACATGCTTTGGATATAATTACAGGTCTCTAAAAGCATTTTGGAGGTGGAAGTTTACATTTGGGGTAAAGGTTTACAAACACATCTAAATGAGCCTAAAATATAAGTAATAAAAGAATATGTTTGCCATACACTCCAGCTTTCAAATGTATAAAGTTTTCCGTCACACTGATTTTATGAAATGAATTTCTCTCCAAGTAGTGATAAATCATACTAAAAATGATCACGGCTTTAGTGGAGTCTTTCTAACCTGAAGGTGTTGCATTCCATTTGCCTATAATTCAAGAATATTTTTGACCATCTTTCCTGTGAGCTAAAATGACAGGTGTCATCTGTTGCTCTTAGGACCTGACAGATTTGACACATCCATTCATAAGCAACAGTTTCCATCTCAAAAAGTAGCTGCCTGGGAGAGTGTCCATTACTCAGGGCTCTGACATCTCCAGGTCCCATTATCAGCCTCCTTGTTGCAAAAAACCCCAAACTCCCTTTACTCTGCAGTTATTTCTGAAGGTCATTATCTTTGAAGTGGAGAAGTTCAGGTGTTTTCATCAAAAGTACCTAGATGTTAGAAAGACCCAGTTAACAACAAAAACAGCAAAATTCCAGCTATTAACTCTTTGTGTTTTCATAAGTTGCTGTTGTGAAATTGTTTCATATGCCAAAAACATAAAAAAATGGTTGCCCTAGTTGTCTAAGTCATCATCATCACACGATTATTACCATCATCATTACCATCACCATCATCATTAGCATCACTACCACCATTACCATAACCACGTCACCATCATCATCATCATAATGACCATCATCACCATTGTCATCTTAACTGTCAAAATCACCATCATTATAACCATCACCTTCATCATAACCACCACCATCACTGATCACCACCATCATCATCAGTGTAGCTAGTAGCTACACTTGACTTATTTTATCCTGTTTTCTGTTCTTTCATTTCAGTTTGATTGATGTGCACTCTTCCCTAAAAAGAGTTTTGTGTAGGCAGCATTGATTCATCAGATGCCAAAGAGTTCTGATTATGGATTTGAAATTATAAAAAGGCACGTGAGCCAAGACAATTTAAATACTAAAATAACAGTAAGCAGCTTTCTAACACTTTGATTTAACATAAAAATAATGGATCTTCAAAGACATTCTCTAATTTCTTACATTAATGTTAAGCATGATCATTTTAACGTCTATGATAAATACTAAATAGACAAGGTCTTACTTGTATTACTAAATAATTTTGGGTTTTCACTATCATTTTATAGAGAACTTAATCAAATACTAAAAGAATTTTTTAGTATCTCTAGTCATATAAGCTTTATTTAGCAAGTGAGTAAAGATATTACCTTTAATTTAGAGTGTTAAAGTACTAGTGTAAAAACCTAAATGGTAGTGTTTTATAATCTGTGTTCTTTGTTCTCTTCAAGTTTTGTCCCTTACTTTAAAAGACACTAGTAGTACTAGCAGACACAGTCACATTATCGCCTGTCTTAGTCTGTTTGGGCTGTCATAATAAATATTATATACTGGGAAGCTCACAAACAGCAGTTCTGGAGGCTGGGAAGTCCAAGATCAAGGCATATTTTGTGTCTGCTGAGGGCCCAATTTCTTGTTCATACACAATGCTTTCATGTGGGATCCTCACATAGAGGAAGGGTCAAGGCAGCTCTCCAGGGCACTGCTCCCAAACAAAGGACTTAGTCACCTCCCAAAGGCTGCACCACCTACTGCCTTCACCTTGGTGCTTAGGTTTAGCATATGAATTTTGGAGGGACACAAACGTTCAGAACATAGCATCCCCCTAATTAAAGAGTGTAATGTAGTGGAAATAACTTAGAATTTGGGATCAGATGACCTGCATTTGAGTTCTACAATAATGTCTAGGAAATATGTACCCATATCTTATGTCTTTTACCTCCTGTGAGCCTATGTTTTTTCAGGTGTAAAATGGGTGAGATCATAATTTCTACCCCAGAATGTTAATGTGAAGGCTGCATGAAATACAGATGTAAATGCATCTGTCCTGTGCATCGATTTTGCATCCCTTTATGTATACATTCAGAAGTGGGACTACTGCACATATGTGAAAGTGCTTTCTAATCTCTAAATGGCTACTTAGACTCATAACTGTGTCTGTCCATGTAGATGTACTTACATTTCTGTCTACATTTATCTACTTCAGAGGGCTCAAGTAAGATTTAGATGAACTAAATCTTTACAATCCTGTTACGACTTTCAGTATGATTGAATGAATTAAATTAATTGATGGATGGATGGATGGTTGGATGGATGGGGTGGCATGCAGGTTTCCCTTTGCAGCTTATACCCCTGCACAGCCCTTTCTTCAGAGAAAGTGAGCTAATGGGGTGGAAGCGTCCTGTTTCAGCTGAGCGTTAAAGCTCAGGGAATAGAACCCACCCAACAGGGAACCAAAGCAAAACAAACACCAGCCTCTTTGTGTCTGGGAAGGAAGGTCAGAGTCCATACGACGGCACAGTCCCTGGCCTGGTGGATGCCCATGGCTCTTATTGGCAGTTGCCTTGAGATTTGCTCATTTCAGAAACACAAGTTGAGAATTTGGAGGTTTATGTAGAAATGTCACCTTCTTTGGCATCTCCGGAAGCAGAAAGAGTGTTGCTCTAATTAGACCACCTGGCAGGGTGGCACCTGGAAGTGGGGCATGGAGAGTGCACCGTCATGCCTGAGGGTCCTTGGGTTCCTGTTGGCATGTTTGATGGAGAGGGTTGTGTCCCACAATCCTGACCAGCGTGGGCACCCCCAGGGCCATCCCTGGAGCTTCTGGGCCTCCTGCCTCGCAGCACAGTGGCCCTGACATTCCGCTGAGCAACATGAGCCCGAAGCCAGAGCCAACCCCCCACCCACACGGGGCTCCTGCCATTCCCAGCAAAAGGAAGTGGCAACAGCCGATGTGCTCCAGGCCCTCCCATGGCAGAAATCTCATCACATGGAAGCTACGGCTGTGTATGTAAACTGCATAAAACACAATTTTGATAAACTCAAATACAGGACAGATGGAAGAGAAAGCTGTGTGCTGATAACATCTTGAGCCCTGCCTGGAGCTCCCCTCGCTCCCCTCTCTGTGGCCCCATCCTCCCTCCTGTGGGGGAAACAGCAGGCTCTGGCTTGTAACTGCTGCAGCTCCTGAGTCCAGCTGATGGATCTGAGTATCTGTGAGGGCCCCAAAAGCCCCATGGGCCTGCGAGTGGACCTTCTGGCCAGGGAGTACCCACAGCCCCACTATGGCTCCAAGAACCCATTCACCAGCTGGCCCCAGCTGGCCTCATGACCTGGGCCCCTCACCTGGTGCTTGCTGGGCGTGGTGACCACAAAGGTGCTTTCCCTCCCCCTCTCCGCACCTTGCACACACACAGATTCAAAAGAGCAGGCAGCACCACGCTGTAGCCCAGCCAAGGCTAATATTCTCACTGTGGTCTGCTGTCACCCACCCAGCCAGCAAATGCCCACACCCACATGCCTCACCATGCAAGGATGTGCTTGGAAGAGGCCTTGTGAGCCCTGAGTACAACGAGAAATGAAGTAGACATTGGCATCTCACTGCAGTGGAAGCCATGGAGTGCCTCAGGGGGAGAAGGCACAGACTTCCAATTGCTGCCGGAGACAGAGTTTACACAGTTCACGCTCCCAGGTTCAGCCTGCCCCCCCTCCACTTTCTCCTTCCTGCCTTCTCCCCCATTTGTGAATGCTGTTACAATCTTGTGGCTCTAATTTAATTAAAGAGAATAAAAATGGTCTCAGTTTAAGTTAAGAAAATATTGCAGAGGACCCAATGTGAGCAATAGCGTGTCCGGCCGCTGAGAAGGTGCCCAGCCTACAAAGTGCTTGTTCCAGGACAAGCTGCCTGGATGGAAGCTCCCTGGTCCCTCCACGGGCAGGGGGAGTCACATCTCTGCTTTAGGGCTTGGATCCTAAGCTCTTCCCTGTGGGCTCTGGACCCCTTATAAAGCTTTGGACCAAGATTCTCATAGAAGTGCCAGCTGCCATATGCCTGAGCCATAGTGAGGCCCACAAGCAGTGTTCCAGCGAGCAGAACTCACCTTTGCTGGGGAGGATTCTCTCAGGGCAGAGCAGAGATAACCCAGGCAGATCGCACACCTGATGATGAACTCATGAAAAGTGCTGCCACGTGAAGAAACATCACGCTGGGAAGTGCAGCACAGGGTCAGACTCGGGGTTTTATTAATGAGGTTCTAGCAGGTAGAGCTCTTTCAGAGACAACACTGAATTCAAAGTGGCCAACATGAAAAAGCTAAGTGCCAGGGAAATCCAGGGGCCAGTTTCAGGAGCAGCTTGATCTAGAGGCTAAAGCTGTTATCAGGGCCTGGTTTCTTTGTATTTCCACTATCTCTAGGTTGACTCTTCAGTCAGGCTCTTCTCTCATGATGGCAGCAGGCTGGCAAAGACAGGTCCAAGCCTATGTGTTCACAAGTTTAAGTTGAGGATGAAGGAGAGAGGTTTTTCTTTGTATTGTTAACACAAATCCCAGGGTATACACTTATGGGGTATACACCATAAAACAAAGGTTCTTCCTGTCAGAGTCAGTGGCACATTTCACAAGTATTTCCTGGATAGTCTGTAATGGTGATAGAAAGTCACAGACCTGTACTCATGGAGTTAAATCTGTTCATGACAGTTATTAATAAAATCCTAGAATGAAGCAAAGGCAATGGAGAGAAGGGACCACGATTCTACAGAACAGGGCTTAGCAACCTGGCACACACGCCATATCCGGCCCTCTGCCTGTATTTGTAAATAAAGTTTTATTGGAACACAGCCACACCCATTCATTTATATATTGTCTTAACTGCTTTCACTCTGTGACAGCAGAGCTGAGTAATTGTAGTAGTGACCTTACACCCACACAGCCTGAGAGATTTATTATCTGGCCCTTTGCAGAATGTGTTTGCCAACTCCTGCTGAGCAGCATATGATAAAGGAAATTGACCCAGATGGGAGGTGGGCACAGCTTCCCTGGGGACATGTGAACCACCTAGATCTCAGGAATAAATAGGATTCAACTCTGCCAGTAGGGGAGAGAGGCTGATGACATTGGATGGGGCTGGAAGGACAGGAAAGGTGGCCACCTCAAGGGCCTTGTCCTTGGGTTTTGGTCTAAGACATGGTCTCAGGATTGACTGTGAGTGGGAGGAGAAGGGAGGAAAGGAGAAGGGATAAGTGGAGAGGAAGATGAAAGAGGGAATCCGGAGGGTGTGCTTCCCATTTGGAGGTGGGCAGTGTAGGCTCTAAATCAAAGCTGCCAGAAAGAACTGGAGCACAGCTCCTGGTAGCACAGCTTCTCAGTGCGGGTTTTATTCTGACTTTTATTTTGTGGGTGTGAACATAAAACAGGTTTTTCCTGAAGCAAGACAGTGATGCATCAGATTCATCCTCGCTGGGTCACCTGCCAGCAGAGCCATTAACCCTCTCTATCACGATGCTTCCCCAGCTGATCATGTTTGCAGCTGTCAGGTCAGGGTTAGGAGAGAATAAAGGTGAGAAACCCACCCAGGATGATACAGATTAACTGACTACCCCAACCCCTGGTCTTGGCTTCACTAGTTCCTGTTTCACAAACCAAGCTGATTACCCATCTCCCCAGCATCTAGAACAGCACCTGGCTTGGAGTAGGATGACAAAAATATGTCTGTACCACTGCATCCCCTCCCTGATCTGAGGCAGACGTCACTAATTGATCCCATTCTCTCCCTTCCCTCACCTGAGGCAGACATTGCTAATCAAACCAGCTTTTCTCTCCTCTGGGCCAGATGGAGCCTTGTGAGATGTCTCAGCTTCAAGCTCTTAGTGGCCACTGCTGCCATTCAGCACCCAGGAGAAGCCTGTTCACCCCTGCAGTGCCAGGTGCTCAGAAATGTCAGGTGAATGAAGTAAGAGGGCCTGTATGAGTGCATGAATTTCTCCATGTCAAAACGTGTACCTCTCCACAGTTTGTTTGGAAGACTGAAAACACCAATCCACAATTAGCCCCATTGAGCCTTGGGACTCCAGGGTCTTGGCAGCTTTCTTTATTTTTAATGCCAGAGAAGAATCATTGCAAGAGCCATAAAGTGCAGTAGGAAATTTAAAAGCAACAAAGGAACCCCAGCTGATGGCTGTAGGAGTGCACGGAAATGTATACCTGTGTCACCACATAAATGTTTTGTGTGTTAAAGGATGAATGGATGTTTTGCATATCAAAGGATAAGTGGATGTTTAGTGTATGGAAAAATGAATGGATGTTTAGTATGTTTAAGGATGAGTGGATGTTTTTTGTGTTAAAGGATGAGTGGATGTGTTGCATGCTGAAGGATGAGTGGATGTGTTGCGTGCTGAGGGATGAGTGGATGTGAGGGATGAATGGCTGTGTTGCATGCTGGAGGATAAGTGGCAGTGTTGCGTGCAGGAGGATGAGTGGATGTGTTGCGTGCTGCAGGATGAGTGGATGTGTTGTGTGCTGAGGGATGAGTGGATGTGTTGCATGTTGATGGCTGTGTAGATGTTTTGCATGTTGAAGGATGCATCAGTGTTTTTCATGTTGAAGGGTCTGCATGAGGAGAAGACTCAGTCATGGTCCATGGGAGCTGAGCTGAATCTCTGATTTTCTTGGACACAGCCATTGGTCTCTGGGGTCCCAGGAAGGATGGGTGGGTTAGTGGGTGGGTTGTGTGGGGCTATACATTTGAAATGCAGCCTGTGGTTCTAATGTGTTCCAGATGCTTGCATTGGAGGGACAAATTGCTTCTCCTTGGTTAATTAAATCTCTGGGTGGTAGCCCTGGGCATCCCCAGGAGAACATGCTGATGCTCAATACCAAGATGATGTCTTGACATAATTAACATTTCTGATCCCTGTCTCACTTCCTGTGGATTATCTAAGAAGCAAACTAGCCTGAGGCAATGCTGTGCATAGGGAAAGCTTGTTTTCATTTCTCTCCTTAGTGTCTCCTCCCTCCTTCAAGCCCCACTCCTTCCCTGAACCCCCTGTGCCCACACAGCCTCACCACCATGCAGTCTGCCAAGCTTGCCTGCCCAGCCAGGAAACCTCTGCCCCTCCTTGGCAAATCTTTCTGCATCCCGACCCTCAGCTCTACTCAAATTAAGGCATTGTTTCCCATACGTCCTCTCTGCCAGCTGTCACCTGGGAAGGGCCAGAGCAATTCCCAGGGGACCTGTTACCTGTATGATCCACCCCTCTTGGTGAAGAGAGAGGTCCTTTTACCCACCAAAGAGAATGGCTACTGAGAACGTGTTGGGCATCAGAAAGGGGCTGGGGCACTAGGGAAAATGGCACACTGCCATTGGGTGTTTTGCAGAACCCGCTGTTCTAAGGGTCTTTAATTTTTTGCTTTTGTCAGAGGGTTCCCGTACCATAGCATTCTGTGGTTCACTGGATGTAGCTGTCAACTTTACAAGTTAACGCAAAGCAACTGGGGATGTTCTCATGTCCCACTGGTTGAACTCTGAGCAATGTGTGAAAGTTACAGAGCCATTATTACAGTTCATCAAAGAGGAAAACATGTCTACAGCTCATGATTTTCCACACATACCAGTGACCACAGGAAGACAGTTCCCTCCCAGTACATGGAGCCACTCACACAGCCAGCAAAAGGGGCAGCCAGCCAGGATGGTCACCGAGGACGTGACCGCTCCTCCTCTGTCTCATCTGGGCCTTGCACTTGCTGTCCATGGAAAGACACCAAACAAAACCCCCAATCCAGCTGAGAGGAGCTAACGTCACTAAAAGTATCGCTCCTCTCATCGGGTCCCTTCTTCCTAAAGTCATGATTTTAGTCTTTACTTTCAGACTCATATACGTGGCCCAGGGCAGGTCTAGATCCTCCAGTCAAGCAGTAAGACAACGGGCATCCCACGCCGTCCAAGGGAAGAGAGGGCTTCTCTGTCATCCATTCGGTCTTGTGGGAAGGAAAGGGTGCCTTTATTTCCAGAACCCCTGGGCCGGGATTGAGTCCCATCCGCCACCCCAACCAGGTGCTGAGGATGAGCAGCGATGATCTCTTCCGTCCTACAGGGCCACATGGCATGGACAGGCGTCCTACCACTCCAACCCCACACCTGAGGGTGGAAGATGGGGCTTCCCAAAGGAAATTCAGGGTCCCAAATGGACAAATAGGTACTCACACTCTCACAGTTCTTCCAGGACTCCTCAAAACTCACTGTACCCCACTCGAACAGGGGAGACTCTACTCACAGCCAGCAGGCAGTCGGGGTAGTTTCCTCTAAATCTCCCTCGATGGAGAACTTTTTATTTATTTATGAAACAGTCTAGTAGTATGATCTTGGCTCACTGCAACCTCCACCTCCTGGGTTCAAGTGATTCTCCTGCCTCAGCCTCCCAAGTAGCTGCAATTACAGGCAGGTGCCACCATGCCTAAGTTTTCTATTTTTAGTAGAGACAGGGTTTCACCATGTTGGCCAGGCTGGTCTCAAACTCCTGGCCTCAAATAATCCTCCTGCCTCAGCCTCCCAAAGTGCTGGGATTACAGGTGTGAGCCATCGCACCAGGCCCTGATGGAGATGTTAAAGTCTACCCTGTCCATGATCCCAGGCCCAGAGTATGTTCCATGAAAACAGAGGCCACGTGTGGCTTATCTCCCACGATCCCCTCTCTGCCCCCAATGCAGAGCACAGAGTAGGCACCTGATAAATACTTGTGGAGTTGGATGGAGCAAAGGTAGATGACATTTGCCTTCCTATTGAAACTTAAGTAAAATGGATATCTAAGGCTGAGGACCAATTATGAATGCAAACGTTCCTCTATATTATAGTTATTCGGAAGCTCCTGGAGCCAAACTGAACTGCCTGTTTTTGTAAAATAAGAGGACTAATTAAATTGCAAACACTTTCTGAATTTAAAAAAAAGAAAAACTGTAAAATAAACATCTGTGCACTTGAGGCACATCCAGCACCTTCCCTGCAAGTCGCATGTTGATCAGCTGGGAGGCAGCTGACTCGCAGTGCCATGCCTTCTCCGTTCACAGTGCAGCCCAGGTAAAGGCCTGGATTTACAGACTCGCATGCTGCCAAAAAAAAAAGAGAAAAGGAGTCTGTATAAAATGAAGGCAAACTCTACTTTTCGTGGCCAGGCATGGCGGCTCACATCTGTAATCCTAGCGCTTTGGGAGGCTGAGGTGGCTGGATCACCTGAGGTCATGAGTTCAAGACCAGCCTGGCTGACATGGTGAGACCTCATCTCTACTGAAAGTACAAAAATTAGCCAGGTGTGGTGGTTCATGTCTGTAATCCCAGCTACTCGAGAGGCTGAGGCAGGAGACTTGCTGGAACTAGGAGGTGGAGGCTGCAGTGAGCCAAGATCACGCCACTGCACTCCAGCCTGGGTGACAGAGTAAGGCTGTCTCAAAAACAAACAAAAAAATCTCTACTTAAAACAAATTGCATGTGTTTTTTGATGACCTCATGAGTATCTGGTTGATGCCTGCAGACCTCTGGCACCTTAATTAGCTGCGTGCACGGCCCTTCTCAGCTGCCTTGCCGTATGCTGAAGGCAGCCCACTGGCTTTTCAGGTTGGCACTCTAGGGGGAAAATTAGCCCCCTCCATGACTCCCACTGGCTGAAGGGGGATCCATGTTATAGAATGCTCTAGCGTCTTTGTTTCTAGACCAGCACTGGTGATGGGAGGTGGGCGCACGAAATGAGCCATTAGCAGGGGATGGTGCCTAATGGGGCTAACAAAATGGGCCGCCCCCAGCCCCAACTGTGTTCACGTAGATAAAGCACTAAGATCTTGACTCCTCCTGGAGTAGATGGGAGCCCAAGGCCTCATGAGTCCTGCACCCCAATAAATGACAGCACCCGAGGACCTGAGGATAAGTCAGGGTCCCCTAAAGAGAGTCCGTCCTGAAGCATGGATTCCAGATCTCATGTGCATTGCAGCTTCTTCCAAATTAATGGACAAGTGCACCATCCAAAAGGAAACTGGAGCCAGCGTTCTGGCCTCTGTGCGCTGCAGGTGAGGAGGGCAGGTGGAGTCTTCCTCCCAGGAGTCACCTTGCTCCCCGCTGGCCTGGTCTGCAGAGGAGACAGCAGGCTCACCTGGGCAGGAGACCAGTGGGAGCTGCTTGCCAGGGCCTGGCTCCAGGCATCCGTGCATGATGTCTCACCATGTGTGTTAGTTTCCTGTGGCTGCTGTTACAGATGAGCACAAACCAGGTGGCTTCAAACAACACTAGTTTGTCCTCTTGCAGTTCTGGGGGTCAGTAGTCCAAAATCAGCCTTAGTGGGCCAGAGCTGAGAGTTGGCAGGGATGGCTCCTCCTGGAGGTCCTGGGAGAATTCATTTCCTCGTCTTTTCCAGCTTCTGGCAACATGTTCCTTGGCTCCTGGCCCCTCGTCCATTTTCACGGCCAGTGGGGCAGCCTCCTCCAGTCCTTCTCTACTCCAGCATCACCCCTCCTCCTGGGATAGCCTCTCCTCCACCTTCACGGCCACTGAGGCAGCCTCCTCTGGCCTCTCTGTGCTCCCCGGACTTCCTGACAATGCCCAGCACATCTGCCCTTCATTTCTTTAACAGTTTTATTAAGGTATCATTTACACACCCTACACTCCACTCATCTAAGGCATGCAATTCAACAACATCTACATTCAGGGTTGTGCAGCCACCACCCCAGTCCACATTAGAGTATTTTCATCACCTCACAAAGAAACTCCATATCCTCAGCTGTCCCCCTTCTGCGTCCCCATGGCCCCCAGCCCCAGGCAGCCACGAATCTACTTTCTGTCTCTGTTGACTTCGCTGTTGTGGGCTCGGCACGTGAGGGAATTGCACAGCTTGCGGCCCTGCCCTTGTTTTTCCAGATGTTCTTGGTGTTTGTGGTGGACATCAGAGGGGAGATGAAGGTGGGAGAAGAGGGGACCATGCATCAGAAGGCTCTGCAGAGGGCTGGACCTGAGAGGCAGCCGGGTGGCCAGATGGTGTGGCCCCATGGTCATGTCTGGGCACTTGCCTGTCCCTGAGCGGAGAGCAGTGAGGCGCGTCAGATGTTTGAGAGGCAACGGGGGTTGCCACACACATGTTCTGTGCAGACCATTCCCCAGCTCCTGTGGAAGGCATCCAGGAGCAGGGACAGAGGCGACCACAAGGTGAGGCTGAGCTGGCATCCAGAGGGAGCGGAGGAGGCTGGGGTGAGGAGTTGCCCCCAGGGAGCCCATGCCCTGGAGGGACCACCCCACACATGGCTGGGTGCCTGGCCTGGCCTCTCCACTTTCCTCACTGACATCACATTGCCATCCTTCATCCCCCCCTCTTTCAACGTGTAGGGTTCTCAACTTTGATATCTTATTACTCAGTGTCCATGAGACGCCTCTCCTGCTGGCCTGCCTGTGTTCCCACCCTGCACTGAAGCAGGACAGCATGTCCCTGGATGGACCACCCTGTACAGCCACATGGGCCTTAAAGATGACAGAGTGACTTTTAAAATATGAATCAGGGCAGGGCGCAGTGGCTTACCCCTATAATCCCAGCACTTGGGGAGGCTGAGGTGGGTGGACTGCTTGAGGCCAGGAGTTTGAGACCAGCCTGGCCAACATGGTAAAACCCTGTCTCTACAAAAAATACAAAAATTAGCCAGGCATGGTGGTGAATGCCTGTAGTCTCAGCTACCTGGGAGGCTGAGGCACAAGAATCACTTGAACTCGGGAAGCAGAGGTTGCAGTGAACCGTGATCATGGAAGAGCAAGACCCTGTCTTATATATATGCATCCAGTGGAGAGGGTCCCTGCTGAAACCCTTCTGGGGGCTTTCCTACTCCTCCAGGCTCTAAATGGTGCAGCCTCAGCCCGCTCTTGCACTTCCCTCCTGGGTCTGGAATGTTCCGTCCTGGCTTCTGGGTACTGACAGCATCGTCAGCTCTGCACATCAATTCTGAGAATCTCTTCCTCAGAGAGGCCTCTGGACAACCTCACAAACCAGAATGCCTGCCCTTCCCACTCATCCCAGACCCCATGCATTTCCTTCCCAGCTTTTCTCGCTCTAACAGTTCTGCCTGTTTAACAACTGACCTGAGGCCTCTTTCTCCCGCTAGAAAGCCCACTCCGTGGAGTGGGAAAGCCCCTCTCCCATCCGCTGCTGTCTCCAGTGGACAGCAGGGTACGTGGCCACATCCTGGCGGTACTGGGTGGTGGGACCACCTTGGTTGAATAAATGCATGAATAGATTTTTGCTAAAACAATGATAAAATATAACACAAGCTCAGCAGATGCCCTTGAGAATGTGTGCTTAGTGGGGGTGGGGCATGTGGATTAGAGGAAGCTACAGGAATGAGTGGGGGGAGGGAAATAACGCTAAGGGGGAGGAAGCAGGGACCCAGAGCCTGCAAGGGCTGACGGCTGCGAGGCTGATGCACAGGACACACTGCCTGGGCCAGCAGCTCTCACACGGGACACTTGCCCGCAGGTCACAGTGAGGCTGGTGAGATGAGCAGGTGCCTGGTTGGAGCCTGCTCCTAGGAGCGGGGGCCTTTCCCTGGGAAGCCACCACCAATGTGCAGCCCCTCCTTCCACCGCCTCTGCAGGCCTGCGGGCAACCATTGCTGCCTCTGAGAGCTCGCCAGGCACTGCTCCCCTCCACTTCTCCACCTGCATGTCACAGATAAGGAAAACCAGGCTTGAGAGTGTGGGAATCTTGGCTCAGGGTGACCAACATTGTAAGTGGCAGAGCTGGATCCCAGCCCTAGGTCTGCTGTGAAATGTTCCAATAAAACAATCCTGCTGAAAAGCACCATGCATGGATAGGTGCTGTGTAGAGCAGCAAGGCTCACTCAGGCCAAGGGGCCATTGGTCATTTCCAGCATTTCCCTTTGACCTTGAGGAAGCCCTCCCCGCCCTCAGTCTTTCCTGCCATGCCATCCCTCTAACGATCTTCCCCTCCTGTCCTTCAATTCTTAACCCACCCCAAAGATTGCTTGCATTTGTTAAGGCCCTGTGATATGCAGATATTTGATGTGCAGATATTTGTGTTTTACAAAATGTTTATCATTTTGTGCCATCTCTCTCTTGATTTTTAATCTTCATATTTAGAAGAAGTTTTATCTTTCGGATTATTTGGTTCAATTCAATTTAATAGGAATTTATTGAGGATCTAGTGTTGGATACTCCCCAGACTTGGTGGAGTGATTTGAGTTGATGGTGATGATGATGGTGATGAGGATGGTGGTGATGATGGTGTTGATGGTTAATATGACGGTGATGATGATTGTGATTATGAGAGTGATGGTGATGACCATGATTGTGGTGATGGAGAGGAGGAGGATGATTGTGGTGATGGGGAGGAGGATGATGACAATGATTGTGGTGTTGGGGAGGAGGATGATGATTGTGGTGATGGGGAGGATGATAATGATGATTGCGGTGATAGGAAGGAAGATGATGATGATTGTGGTGAAGGGGAGGAGGATGATGATGATTGTGGTGATGGCGAGGAGGATGGTGATGATTGTGGTGATGGGGAGGAGGATGATGATTGTGGTGATGGGGAGGATGATGATGATTGTGGTGATGGGGAGGAGTATGATGATTGTGGTGATGGGGAGGAGGATGATGATGATGATTGTGGTGATGGGGAGGAGGATGGTGTGATGTTTATGATGATCATGGTCATGACTACAGTGATTATGATGGTGGTGATGGTGATAGTCAGGATAGGGATGGTAGTGACAATAACAGTGACATCTGCACCTCACACTCTCCAGCACTGGTGGGTTTCTCAGCACAGTTCGAGCCCTTTACCTGCATTAACTTCACCTGATCCTCCATTATCCTTTCCTAGCTGACTCCATAACCAGCTGGGGCACCAAGTCTTCCACAGCTATTGTGTTTCTGTGGCCTACAGCCAGGGAGAGCATGAGGGGGTGTTAAGGTATGGGAGTTACCTGGCCATGGGGTAACTCTAAGGCAGATGGTCTTACAGTAGCCCACCCATGTCTTAGCACCTTTTCTGAAGGAAAATTAAGCAGCTTTGATCCATCATTTGATTCTTTTGTAGGCAAAGAACTTGAGGCACAGGAAGTTGACCAGCCCAGTCAGTGAATGGCAGAGCTGGTATCTAAACCCAGGTCTCCTGAGACTATAGATCACACTCTCAATCACCATCCTGTCTGCACTTGGAAAACTCACCAGGTTATGGGGAGACAAGACACACACACACACACACACACACACACACACACAGAGTAATTAAATAACATCTCAAAAAATAATCTACTGAGGCTCATTAATTAATTTATCATTCAGCAAACATCAGAGTACCTACTGTGTGCTAAGCCTGGGGATAAAATCATAGATAAGCAGCCATGCCTTCATGGAGCTTGGGAGCAGAAGGGAGAAGCGCTCTCCTAGCACCCCCTGGCGTGAGCTGTGCTAAGGAGGGAGGCATGGCTGGGAGTACCTGCAAGATTCAGGGGAGGGATGTCATCAGAAGCTGGAAATTGTGGGCATGGCTTCTTGGCATCAGTAGACTTGATCCAACTGCTGAAGAGAGCCAGTGCGGAGGACAAGGCAGAAGCCTCCAGGCTTCAGGTGGGGGAGGATGGGAAACCCATGGGGAGCGTGAGGAAGGCTATGTGCTTGAAGGGGAGCCACTGAGTGACTTGCCTGAGCTGGGCAGGTGGACACTGTTGGGGGGTGCTTTTCCTCCCTCCACCTCTGTCCTTTTGTTTTCTGCCACCTTCCTCTTTCCCAGAGCCCCTGGGACCCCTGCTCATGCTGAGTGAGGGGCAGCAGGGACACCACAGCTGCTCTGCTGGATTTTAAAATTAGTTTCCAAATCACCTTGACCAAGATGACATTGACTCTAAGGCCTGGGCAGCAGGACTGGCTCTTCCAGTAGAGTTCTTAGTCCTGGGTCATCCACTTGGATGCTGTGGTCCTGCTTCCCGAGGCAGGGTTCTGGGCAGAGCACAGGAGGTTAGGGCCCAGGGACAGAATGATTCCATTTGACTCTGCTTCCTTTCCCAGCTGACACCATAACCAACTGGGGCACCATATCTTCCACAGCTACTGTGTTTCTGTCGCCTCCAGAGGGACCGTGGCCAAAGGCAGATGGCCCATCCAGTTCTCAGCACCTTTTCTGAAGGAAAATTAAGCAGCAGAAAGCAGCCACTTTCACTATCATTGTTTTAATTCATTTTTTTAATTGCACAGCAACACATGAGTGATTTCTCATCATGGAAGACTCAAAGTGTACATTTCAAGCAATAATCCCCCACTCCGCCCTCGCCCAGGCTCCACGTTAAATTGATTCTCCCCCCGGAGTCAACCGGTGTTTTCCGCTTCATGTGTTTACTTCCCTGTGCAACTAAAGCTGTATGTAAAAGTGTACAGATTTGTTTTCCGTGGCATTTTAGAGCATAAATGATGTCCTGGTGCAGCTGTACCGAGCTGGCTGTTCCTACTGAATTCCATGCCTCGGAGGGCCTTCCAAGAAGCCAGCGTGCAAACACTTAGCCAGGCGCTTAGCGTGTCACAACCCTTCTGGAAAAGTTACCTGTTATTATTGTTAATTGCAGCAAGCCAAAACTGAGAAAGAGACTGAACTGGGGTTTGTAAACTGGGAAAATCCAGATTTTTAAATTGATTTCCAAAATGGTTAAACCGTGATAACACTGAATCTAAGAACTAGCAGGCAAGGCTTAGGTCTTGCAACCTCCATCAGTCATGTGATCTGCAGCACTGGTCCTGCTTCCACAAGGTCTGGGCACAGCAGGAGGGAGGCACAAGGGCCGATTCTTTCTCTGTCCTGTTCAGCTCATACCAAGGACCAGCTCTAGGCCCTTTGTAGGGAGAGAGAAAAAAAAACAAAGATCATGAATTCTGAGTGGAGTGACCAGTTCCAGAAACAAGCAGCTATGGTTTGTTTTGTTTTGTTTTGTTTTGTTTTGTTTTGTTTGTTTTTTTGAGACAGAGTCTCACTCAGTCGCCCAGGCTGGAGTGCAGTGGCATGATCTCGGCTCACTGCAACCTCCGCCTCCTGGGTTCAAGCAATTCTCCTGCCTCAACCTCCCAGTAGCTGGGATTACAGGTGCCCACTACACACCCAGCTAATTTTTTTAAATTTTTACTAGAGATGGGGTTTCACCATGTTGGCCAGGCTGGTGTGGAACCCCTGACCTCAAATGATTCACCTGCCTCGGCCTCCCAAAGGGCTGGGATTACAGGGGTGAACCACCGCACCCAACCATAGCTGTGTTTTATAAACTTAGCCGATGACTCGTTCCCCAGTGAGGGGAAACAGAGTCATGCTCAGATCTGTGGAGTCCGAGGCCTTTGGCTTTCTTTCCCCTGGGTCCTGCCCCTCCCCAGACCACACTGGCCTGCTGCTCACCCCTTTCTCCTCCGTCTTCAGTGCTTTTATCTTTCATTCAGTTTTCCCCCCAAAATACTACCAGTCCAAGGTGGTTCTCAGTCATTTGGCCTCCCATTCAGTTCTGTCTTTCCCTAGAAAAGCCAACAAAACCTTGTACCTCATAAATTTTAACAGCTTTTCCAACTGATGTATTTCATGTCTGAATTGTTTTATATGTCCTGCTTTGATTGTAAGCCTCGAGGGCTGAGGCCTCGTCCTGTTTCATCTTCTGTGCAGCTCCGAGCACACCGTTGGCATTCTCCTGGTAAAAACACACGCAGAGATAAATATATGCAAACATCGGTAATTGTTTTAGTTGGAGCCCTTTGACGACAGATCAGAGCTGCATGTGGACCCCTACATCTGAGGCTGGAGTGTGATTTCAGTGCACCTCTTAATCTGTTCCTTGGGTATTAGAAATTTGTAAAACATCATTTATTTGCTTAGAATTTTTCTTCATAACTTTAAATGTGTGCATAATATTAAATCTCTGATTTCTGATTAACTTTTGCCAAATAGGCTTCCCAGAGTGACGGATGCTTGCATGGTGACTCATAAACAAGACACAAAGCATTTGTCCTAAAAAACACAAGGCTTCCTTCTGTGTAAGCTTGAAGTGATGTTAAAACAAAAAGGTTCGACGTAGACTTAAGACAGACACAAATTAATCAGGAATGGTTTCTTCTTGGTCTGAATTTTAGATTGTTTGTGAAAGGGTCGTGATCGAGCCAGCTTTCTTTTATTCCGTTTATTTAACTTCGTGTCTAATGTGTAAACTTTCAGATGCTTTTCTGCTGGAAAATTCCTCTTGGTGAATATGATGTGCCTGTCCTCACACAGTTCAACAAGTGGCATGCAGAAAAACAGGGTGAGCCCCACAGGACCCATCCAGAGCTGTTTCCTTCACTCCGTGTTTGCTGAACACCCACTCTGTGCCAGGTCATGAGCTAGATGGCAAGAATTCACGGGTGACATTGAAAGACAAGTTTCAGCCCCAGGGAGCCATAGACATTGCTGGGACAGAGAACAGATGACCAACAGGATTCACAGGAGTGGTGGGAATGGTGCTCAGCGAGAGGGGGTGACCAGGAGGCCAGGGTCGGGGGCAGCCGTGCCAGCTGGATAAGGGTGTCTCTCTCGGGCAGGGTGAGTGTGCAGGCCCTGGAGTGGGGAAGGACTCGGTGAGCTCCCCTGACAGAGGGGAGTTGAGCCTCTCTCTGTTATTTCAGGAGCAACAGGAAGCACTAGAGGACCTCCAGGAGCCTAAATGACTGTGGTTCCTCTGGTGCTGTAGGGAGATGGACCTGGAGGGATGGTGGGGGAAGGGGAACGGAGAGACTGTGGTCCCTGTGGCTGCTGTAGGGAGATGGACCTGGAGGGATGGTGGGGGAAGGGGAACGGAGAGACTGTGGTCCCTCTGGGTGCTGTAGGGAGATGGACCTGGAGGGATGGCGGGGGAAGGGGGACGGAGAGACTGTGGTCCCTCTGGGTGCTGTAGGGAGATGGACCTGGAGGGATGGTGGGGGAAGGGGGATGGAGAGGCTGTGGTTCCTCTGGCTGCTATAGGGAGAAGGACCTGGAGGGATGAGTGGGGGAAGGGGGATGGAGAAGTCTCCTTCAAGGAGATTCCCAGAGGCAGGACGGGATGGGGACGGGGCCAGGGACCTAGAATTGGCAACATAGGAGAAACTTACTAGAATACAGGCCTGAGCTGAGTCCTCTGACGGGAGATTTAAGTTTACTTTTGCTCATGGTCACAGGGAGCTGCAATGCCCCAGTGGGTCCAGGGAGCCCTGGCGTTTCCTGTGCCTGCAGCAGGAGGTTCAGGCTCGGGCATCTACTCACACCCGAAGGAGGGCACTTTCGGCTGAGTTGCGACGGTCAGCCCAGCACCCACGCTGACTCTGCCTTTCTTCTTTATAAAAAATAAAAATGTATCTCTGCATGCTGCAGTCTGGAACAGTGGAGCTGCTGAAATCAGCAGATCATCTGTGGCTAGGGAGGAGAGGGGGCTTGACAGGGCATGGAGCATTACCCTCACTGGGCTCTGACCACAGGTAGCCTCCCTGCCTGGGGACTCAGGTCAAGTTTGGGAGCTCAGGGAGCAGTTTGCGTTCAGCTCAATGGGCCCGAGTCAGGGGCAGGGATGCAGTTATCACACCCTCTACCTTCATGGCGGTGTTGAGTCCAGTCATCTGGGTTTGGGGATATAATTTAAATACCTGACCTTTTAAAGTGAGCACCCTAAACAACCCACAGTGAGTACTTGCCAAAGCTTGGTGTTCCCCAAAGCTGAGGGGAGGTCCCCGGGTCTCCAGGCTCCAGCTCCATGTGATGCTTCCTGACCTAAGGGCAGTTGGTCTGCATCGCCAATGCTGAGCCATGAACAGCGTCCAGAGGGCACCCCTCAGAGGCCCAGGGAGATGGCTTCTTTATTCCCCAGCTCAAGGGCTAGCCCTATTGATAAGTACCAGGGCTGGACCCACTGACAGGTACCAGGCCTGATCTACTTATTGGCAAGTACCAGGGCCAGACCTACTGATAATTACCATATGAGACATCAAAACCCAGACATTTGAGAAGTAGTGATTAATTTGTTTTAAACTATCAACAATAAGCCCATTCCATGTTAATATAAGTAATGCATTTTATGAACACAAACTGTGTTATCCAAAACAACACCAGCTTAGTGAGAGAGAGGCATTGTGCTACATTTTTGCCAATCTCTTCCATGTCTGGCATCACAGAAGCTGGCTGGGTTCTGTGGGTTCTGCTTCTGCTTTCGCTCTATTGTGATGCATTGTTTGTGTTGAAATATATGAAAAAAATTCAGCCTCATTCAGACATGTAGGTGGGAAGGGAAGGTCATTTTAATCTCCTTCTCAGATGATTGTGGAAATTATTCTTTGATATTACTTCAAAGGTCAACAAGGGATAGTTTCCTATTTCTTAAACATTAGTGGCTTCATGAAAGCTGAAGCCGTGTCATTGAACTTCTGCTCTGTTCTGCTAAACTCCATTGATCTCTCTTGTATTCTGAATGGATCTTTATCCCATGCATAATTTTGTAGCATCATGGATTCATCATATGACGTTGTTGGTTTTCTTAATTAGGTAGGTCTTCCATTATACCATGGTTTAGAAATCACGTTTGTTAACATCACCACCAGCCTCATCAGAAAAGTCCTTCGTTATTGGGAAGCCACTGAGCTTGCCATGGCAGACACAAACTTTCCAAAATTCTAAGTTTTGCTTGAAAACTCTGAGTTTGTCCTTGCAGCAAATACCACCAGCTGTTTGCCTCAAAGTGGTAGACTCACTTGTTCCTTTTCAGTTAGATATCTGCCTAGCACTCAAACATGACTACCTGCAGCTTGTCTGTCAATCCTTCTTTTAAACAAAGAGGTTTTCCATGAAAAAGTGGCTAGTTGAGCTAGTAACTCAAACAGTGGCCCAGGTGCTTTCCCCCAGCCATTTACTTTGGTGTGAGTTTGTCTGTACTTCCCATTTTGTCACATGAAGTAATAAGAAATCTATTCAACGGTCAAGAAGTCAAGACTTGGTACAATTGACATCACTGCTTCTGCTTCATTCTCCACATTTCCTAGTGGAATGGTGTTTCTCCCATAGCCCCAGCATGGTGAGGCAGAGGAAGAAGATGACTGGGCACCACTCAGGGCCCTGCAGTGGTTTCACAGAGGCACCCATCTGTGCAAAAGTCACCACCATGAAAATAGCCAATGGTATGGTATTTTTTTAAATAAACTTGGTTGAAATACAATTCACATGCCTTGAAATTCAGAGTTTGAGAGTGTGCAATTTATGGTGATTAGTAAATTCAGAGTTGTGCGGCCACCACCACAATCTAATTTTAGAAAATTTTCAAAAGAAATAAGTGAACCCCTAAAAGAAACTCCATCCTCATTAAGCAGCCACTCTCCATTCCTTCTCCACCCTGCTTTTCCCACTGGCCCTAGATAACCACCAGTGTACTTTCCATGTGTGGATTTGCCTATTCAGGATACCCTATGTGAACAGAGTCGATCCCACATCGTCTCTGGGTCACCCGGCACACTGCCATCACAGCTCATCTGTGTCCAGTGTCATTTGTACTTCACTTTGTTTTTATTATAGGATTACTTCATAGTGTGGTGAGGAAGGAGAAATAATGACCCCCCCCCCAGATGTCCACATTCTGATCCCCGGACCCTGTGAATATGGCACATGATGTGGCAAAGGTACTTCTCAGGGGTGACAAAGTTTAGGACCTTGAAATGATCCCGGGTTACCTGGGTGGGCCCTAAATGCACTCACAGGATCCTTATAGGAGAGGCCAGGAGGGTCAGGTCAGAGAAGTGGCAGTAGACACAAAGGTCGAAGGGACATGGGAGACAAGGATTCTCCCCAGAAGGCTCCAGAGGGGCACTTTCAACTCTGACCTGCAGGACTGTACAGTAATATGTGTGTGGCAGTTTAAGCCTCAGATACTGCAGTAATTTGTTACGGCAGCAAAAATAAACTCACACACGCCCATGGGCTACACTCTGTCCATCCATGCCTAGGCTGAGGCACACAGGGTGTGCTCCCACTTCCTGGCTGTGAGAAGTGAAGCCACTATGAACACTGGTGTGCCACATGTGTATGGTCATGTGTTTTCATTTTCTCAGTTCTACCCCTGGAACTGGAATGGTGGCCAGGTCACAAGGTAACTCACACTGTTCAACATTTTCAGGGACTACCAGCCTGCTTTCCAGAGTGACCGTGCCATTTTCCATTGATACCAGCAACGTATGAGGGCTCCAGTTTATCCACATCCTCACCAACACTTGCTGTGTTCTGGTTTCGTGTTTTAGTTTATCCCAGGGCATGAAGTGCTATAGCACTCAATTTAGTAGATTTTCTGGAATGAGAGTTCCTCAGTTTGCTGTATACACTTAGGACAATTTCTAGAGGTGTTGAATAGTCGATTTTTTTAAGACTTTTTACCAGTTATGGTTGTTTCTCTGGGGACAAGGTCTGTGGAAGTCCTCATGCCTCCATTCTGGAAGTGTCTTGAAGCCACATCTGAATGTTATTATACAGATTCTTGGACATAGCAGAATCCCCCGGGGTCGCCCAGGGGTCTAGGCTATGCCTGGGGTGCAGCTGTGACATTTGGTGAGGGGCATGCTGCTCACTGAGGGTCCCCCAGCATTACTGAGCACCTCCCTGGCAGGAATTGGAGTTTTGTTTGCTGAAATCTCCCCAGTACACATTTAACATTCAGCACACAGTGAACTCATGGATGAAAGGCCATGTTGCATGAGGAAATACAGGTTCAGAGGTGGCAGAGAGGGAGAGGGGACTGAGCTAGCGGGGAAGAGGGAGGGGGGAAGGGGGTGGGGGGACTGATCTGAGGTGGGGAAGGGGGTGAGGGGGAAGACGGTAGAGGGAAAAGGAGTAGGGGGAAGGGTAGGCTGAGCTGAGTGGGGGAAGCGGGTGGGGGAAAGGGGTAGGGGGAGAGGGAGGGGAAAAGGGGGTGGGGGGCTGACCTGCGGTGGGAAAGGGGGTGAAGGGGAAGGGGGGCTGAGCTGAGTGGGGCAAAGGTTGGGGGAGGCCACTTCCAGTCCTGGTGCCTGACACCCAGGAACGGGCTGGACACTGTTGCCCTAGATGCGGAGGGAGGACAGTGTGCCCCTCACAGGGCAGCCGCCACCGGCCCACCTGGGTCTGCCCTGGCTCCTGTCACTGTCCAGAGAGAACAGGACCATCACATGGGTGCCTCTCAACCTCAGCAGCAGCCGGGGTTTCCTAAACGACATACTCTGCATGAATGACTGCACCTGGGAGTGTGAGCGGGGCAGCTCAGCGGGGCTCAAAGGCCCTTCCAACCCTAGACAGCTGCCGCCACCTTTCTCTAAATTGCCGAAGATGCCACAGCCCCATGACTCTGCTTGTGTGCGTGCTTCCAGCAGGTAGAAAAAATGTGCATCTTTAAGAAAGGACTTGGACTTCCAGGTCAGGCAGTGCAGATGCCGCCATGTCCACAGAGCACTGGATCCCCTCGGCCCCCACACAGGTACTTGAGGAAGTCAAGACATCGTTGCCGACCCACAGACACTGTTGGCTCTTTCAAGACAGACAAATAGAAGGATGACGTCAATAGCTGATATTCAGGGCCTTACCTTCATCAGCTCATGAAGTCCTCAGTGTGGTGATTTACTGGTTAATTCATTCATCCATTCTCTGTTTATTGAGTACCCACTTCACTCCAGCACTGGCCAGGCACTGAACATCCAGTGACTGCGGGCTCCACCTGGGCACCCCGGTGCTGTCATTAGCTTGTGTCGCACAGAGTGGTCGGCCACATGTCAGGTCACACAGAGGAGAATCAGGACCTGTGCGGCCCCCTGGGACCTCCCACCCTCAGGTCCACCTAAGCACAAAACTGTAAACCCTCAGGCGTGAGTGAGTGAGTGAGTGAACCTCCCTCTGCCATCAGTGTCTGGCTGTGTCCTGCCACGCCCTGCATCTCTGAGGAGACAAGCCCTGCTGTGACCTGTGGGTGGGTGGGAAGGACATGCTTCTGGGCAGGTGGGACCTGCCCTGAGTGTCGGGTCACAGGAGAGCCTCGGCCGCTCCCCTGAGCAGATGCCCTCTGCAGCGGGTGTGCTGTCGGGGCCACCTTCCTGATGGCCTAATGAGCTGCCTGTGTTGATTGCTGGATCCTTGCCCACCACGCGCTGTCCTAGAAGTCCATGGAAGGAAGGACGGGCTGTGGCAACCCTGCTTCATGCGGGAACACCCTGTGGGGCTCTCCCTTCTGTGTCCCCTGGAACAAACAATAAGAACTGCCCAGGAGTTAATGTTTTCTGTGACTTCTTAATTATTTTTAGAAAATGTTTTTATTGATTCTTCCGTAGCTGTTCATAGAGCATCAGCTGAGGTTCCGTGGCACCGTGTGCATGAGAGCAGGGCTTCTGTAGATACTAGCGGTGTCTCCGTCCGCCTAAGCAGCGTGGTATGTTAGTACATTGCAGAGCTGGGCTGCCAGATGAATTTTTGGACTACATTTTGGGAGCAGATGAGTGGGAAAGATGAAACTATGAGGGACCAGGCTCTGGTGCTGACCTGAGGCAGCTGTGAGTGCAGTGGAGGTGAACGGTCCCCACACGGCTTGCCATAAACCTCTCCCCCACATAATGTTTGTCTATAAAAAGTCAATCTCTCTGGGCTCAGGGCAAGGAGAGGCCACTCACTCCCAGACGCACGTTGCCCCTTGCGTGGCCGGGATGTGAAAGCTTGTCGTGGAGCCTCCTTTGGAAACACACAGCTTCTCTGTGACAGCGACAGCACCAGCACCAACTGTCCTCAGACCACGAGGCCAAGCTGGACCCAGCTGAGTTAAGGAGTGTCCAGGAATAGGAATGGCATTCAGTGCTGGGATAAAGTATTTTTGGTCTTTACCTCTTAAAATTTTTTCCTCTTTCCCCTGATGACTTCCTGCCCCTTGGAAATGAAGGAATGGAAGATGTAGATATTGACAAGGCATGCACACTTCTGAAAGGCATCTTGGGTAGGAGAGGGCAGCACACACTTGGTGTGCCTGTTAGCAGCCTGGTGCAGACTGTGACCCACCCACCTCTTGCCTCTCTGCCCTCTGCCCTCCTTTTCCTTGGCATCTTTGCAAGGCCTGCTGACTTTGGGGCACACAAGGATTGTGCCTGTCCCCACATCGCCTCAGCATCCTCTGCCTGGATTTGTCTTCTGCCTCCTGGCCAGCCTGGCTGCACCCTCCACCTTCCCCGCTGCAGATTCCCCAATGCCCCAGCTGCCCATCCCCTCTACCAGGCCCAGAGAGCCCTGTCCTGGGGTATCAGGGCAAACAGAGGGGCCCATCGTTTCGTGCATCTGCACAAGATGGACTGGGCGAGGCAGGCAGGGCTCTGCTGAGGAGGGGGTGAGGCAGAGAGCCAGAGGGCCCCACACAGGACAGGCAGGGCCTCCTTGGGTGGGTGAGAGACAGGGACACCTTCAGCAGGCATGTGTCTTCAGGGGCTCCCACAGGAGAGGGGCAGGGTGGTCCAGGAAGGAGCCACATCACCCTGAGGTCAAAAATGTTCATCCCCAGGGATCAAAACAATAAAAGAGCTGACCACAAACAAGACCGACCCTCAGGTGCCGTGAGCCTCTGAGGATGAGGATGGAACCCACAGAGACTGAAGGGCAGTCCTGGAAGTCTCTTGAAGCAACATCTGAATGTTATCACATTCTTGGACATAGTAGAACCCCCTGGGGACGCCCAGGGGTCTGGGCCGTGCCTGGGGTACAGCTGTGATGTTCGGTGAGGTGCGTGCTGCTCACTTTCTGTTTTCCGATTTTCTCCAAGGTTTCGCTTTAAACACTTACTCATTTTGTAACTAGAATATTTTTTTCTAAAAAGTCCCTTTAGGACTCCCAAACTGTCACCAGGGTAAATCCCAAGCCCCTTTCCACCTCCGTCTCCGTGAACACGCATCAAACTCTTGTCAATGGCTGGACAGGCCAGGCATGGTGATGACCCGCCAAGGACTTGCCTCTTGGCCTCATGCTGGGTGGGAGGACCCTGCTGCCTTCTGACCTGCTGAATTGCTGGGAGGTTCTCCATCTAGCACCTTCCAGGAATTGGCTGCTGGGACCTCTCCAGGCCTCTCCCACCCACTGGCCTGCCTGCTTTCAATGACTGCCTCCAGAACCAGCCCCTGCTGTCCTTGCTCCCCACTGGGACCCCCCCACTCACTGTCACCTCAGGGGCCCCTCCAGAGGTCATGCACCCCCAAGACCCACAGCCCAGGATGCCAGCAGAGAATGCTCCTCCCGCCTTCACTCCTGTGGCTACTGCCATCTGTGGCCTCAGCACTCACCTTTCAGCCAGACCCACACCCCCTACTGAAGCAAAAGGGACCAGAGTGGCCGAGACAGGGAGGGATGACCCCTGTGGTGCCTGCAGTAAAGTGCGGAGATACCTCTTTCCAGAACTGCGTGTGGGGGGAAGATGTGCAGAGGGAGCCCCCACCTCCCACCCGACCCTGGGACCTGTTTTCCTATAGAATGAGGACTTTGCTGTCTGTGCCTCAGCCAGATCGCATCGTGTTCCTCACCCTCTTCTCTCCCACCGTGGTGCTGCCCCAGAGGTCGCTCTTGGACGGCTGGCTTCACTTCCGTGTCCTGCTGGTCACCCCCACCCCACCCTATCATGCCACTTCCCATCCCTGCAGCCAAGGGCTTTGCCCTCTTTCACCAGTGAGGGGGGCAGCTGTGCTGGGTGCTGGACTGGGGGCCTCCTCCTGGAGGGTTCTGCAGACAAGAGGGGGCACGCTGGATGGATGTGCCTGAGGGGCAGGCAGGTGGCAGGTGGCAGAGCCAGGCCTCAGCCCCGCCCTCTCTCACCCGTGTGAATTCATCAGCAACCTGCATGTGCACCCCGCAGGGCTTTCTAAAGGCCTCCCCTCCTTACCCTCCTGGCCATCCTGGGGCGGGAGGTGTTGGGAGCAGCAGTTACGTGGTAAACGGACCTAAGCTGGCCACTCTCCCAGGCGGGGCAGCCCCTAGATCAGAGCAGGAACGCTTCAGCAGCGCAGGCAGGCGGCATTTCCCTCCAAGACAATCGCCCCGTCCCAGTGAAAGAGTGGAGAAGTCTCGGTATCTGGGCTCCTTCATCTGCTGAGGCCCCGCGCTTCCTCGCGACGAGGCTCTGCTTCTCCCACGCACCCACGCTCTGGCTTCCTCCTCTCTCCCTCTGCCTTAATGATGCTGCCTCTTTCCTGTTCCTGGTTGAAGCTGAAGCCCGCTTCCCTTTGCCGTGCACAACACAGGAGCAATCGTCTCAGCCGTGCACTCACAGCCTGGAAAATAAAGGGAGGAAGGAGTTGCAGCCGCAGGAGAGAGGAACGGCCTCTCTGCAGAGATGCTGCTGCTCCTGAGCTGAAGTGACAGGTACACCGCGTTAATGATGGGAAAGTGTGCAGGGTTTATTATAATTTGAGAGCCTTCCTATTCAAACAGACTTACTATCTAGAGATGGTTCTCAAAACCAGCTGACTCCCTGGATGCTGCTGAGAATGAAATGGGGAAGCAGGGAGAATGCAGGCAGGTCCCATGCGGGGGCGTGGCGGCGGGGGCGAGGCTACGAGGCCACTGCCGCAAACCGAGGCCCGTGCATCTCATTTTGGTGAAGAGTGTTATGGAGACAGAGGGTGACGAGTTCAAGGACCACCTGGATCCCTGGACTCCTTGCTTTCCCGGCTGTGAGCGTGCCCCATTTCCCAGGGCGGGGGTGGCCCAGCGTCCTCTCTGCAGCTCCCCTCCTGCGAGGCACAGGCACGTTATGGATGAGGACACAGACTTCGGTGCCGGACAGGGGCCTTCCGGGTCCTGGCTCAGGGGCCTTGAGGGAGTCACTCAGGTCACTGAGCCGGAGCCATCTCTGAAATGGGAGCCACAGTGGTGCTGATGTGGCGGGACTGCCATAGAATCTAACTCAGAAATGAATGCCCACAGTGCACCCTGGGCAGTGCTTCATGCGCAGGAAGCACTCAGCCAGCCACTGCTGTCTTCACAACTGTCGTCCCTCAGTACGGGGTGGGGGGATTCATTCCAGGACCCCCGGAGATACTGAAATCTGAGGATGCTCAAGTCCCTTATAGAAGAAGGTGTAGTATTTGCATGTAACCTATGCACATTCTCTTTAAATCAACTCTAGATTACTTATAATGCCTAATATAATGAAAGTGCTAGGCAAATAGACTGTATCTTTTATTATTACATTGTCTTTATTTTTTCAAATATTTCAACCCTCAGTTGGTTGACTCTGTGGGCGCAGAATCCACAGGTGTGGAAAGCCAGCTGTATTTCACCATGACCCTGTGGACTTGTTCCTAGCCCTGCCTGCTGCCTGGCGAGCTCCTACTCAGCCTTCAGCACCTCGCCTGAGTGCCCCTCCCTGAAGCAGCTTCCCTGGTGTATTTGTCTGTTCTTGTGTTGCTATAAAGAAATACCAGGGGACGGAGTGATTTATACAGAAGAGAGGTTTAATTGGCTCACGGTCCTGCAGGCTGTACAGGCATGGCGCCGGCATCTGCTTGGCTTCTGGGGAGGCCTCAGGGAGCTTTTACTCGTGGTGGAAGGCAGAGCGGGAGCAGGCATCTCACATGGTGATAGGGGAACACAGAGGTGGAAGCCACCGCACACTTTTAAACACCTGGGTCTCATGAGAGCTCACTTGCTGGGGTGAGGACAGTGCCAGGCAGTGAGGGATCCACCCCCATGACCCAAACACCTCCCACCAGGCCCTATCTCCAACACTGGGGTCACAGTTCAACAGGAGATTTGGGTGGGACAGACATCTAACCTGTGTCCCCTGGCTTCCCTCCCCTGGTGCCCAGTGCCCCACACACCTCACCTGGTCCTCCCTCCAGGTCTCTGAAGAGTTACCTGGGCAGCCTGTGGCCCCACACTGTGGTGCTCTTTGTCAGACCTGGCCTAACCCTTGGCTCTGCCCTTCCCCAGAACTGTTTGGATGCCTGTCCGCTGACCACCACGCACCCTCTGCCCTCCTGCATGTGTGCCCACCTCTCCTACAACACCGCAGGGTCACGGGGAGGGAAGGCAGAGACTGGGCCCTGTCTGGCTTTTCCTGGCCTCAGGTGAATTGCACCTGATAGGGCGCATGCCACCCTTTCTCCACCACCCAGGTCGGTGCAGGGGAGGTGGACATGTCCCCTTCCATGGGCATTTGTTTACCCCAGCTCCGTCCATCAGCCTTGGTGCTTGTGGATGCCTCTGGGGCTGCATGGCTCCGTTCCTCAGCATCCAGAAAGCAAAGTGTCCCATTCAGTTGGAAACACAGCCCTATGGAAAAGTCAGCCATAAATATAAAAGATAGGAGCACACCAGGAGGGAGCAGAATGGCAGGATACTGTCTGCCCTGATGCATGCCCACAGTGCCGCCCAGAGTCAGGCTGTAGGATGCCAAGGGAGGGGCTGCCAAGGTATCCAACTCCCAAGAATTCACCTTTTCCAGGGGGTGGAGATGCGCTGTGTCCGGCCGCCTGGCCCATCCTGGGGGCTGCTGGTGATGCTTTCTGGTAAATGCGGCGGACCCTCATCATGTGCTGGGCTGGGAGGGTGTCCAGCTGAGCCCTCCTGTGTTAGAGGGTACTGCCAGCATGCTCACTGACACCCCAAAGCACACATTGGATCACAAGTTTCTTCTCTTGCTGGATTTCAGCAATGAGCTTACTATATTACACAGGAAGACACCTGGTCCCCAGTAGGGTGGAAAAATGAGAGGATGACCTTAAACTTCCAGAAGGAAACTTGCTCTGAAAAAGACCAGGTCTTCAACAGAAACTCAGGCGTCCTGACTTCCAAGGCTCCGCTGTAGTCACGAGCAGCTGGACAGACATCTTGGTGGAACCGGCCTTGCTTAGGAGGGAAAGGAAGCAGCTGAAAAAGAAACGACATAATAATAATAACCGTAAAAATAGTCGTAACATAGCCTACAGTTATGAATTTTGCAAGCCTCATTCTTCAGGGATGTTTCGGTGAGCCGGAAGAGGGAAGCCCATGCCAGCTCTTTAGGGGGAAACCCTGAAGCTGCAGCCCATTCTCTGAATGGCTTTCTGAGCATTCTGGGTTTATACATTCATTTTATTTAAAAAAATTTGAGCACCCACTATGTCCCAGGTGCTGTGTGTGCCAGGCCATCACCAACATCCTGAAATTATTCTGAAGTTGTGTCTGGACTGGTGAACACGCACACAGAGGCTCTGCTTACTGGGGTGCATGCCTGCCAGGCGTTTACTTAATGAACATATTAGTTTTGCTACTCAGTGTGGTCTCCAGACCAGCCAATGGGGTACCTGAGAGATGCAGCACCTAGGGCCCCTCCCTGCACTCATTTTCACCAGATCCCACGTGATGTGCAGGAGTCTTAGAGAAGCTCTGGATTGAGCAACTATTTTACGCCGTACCCTGTGCAAGGCACTGAGGATACACACTGGGGGCACCGTGGCCCCTGCCCTCGGAAGCTCTCAGTCTAGTTCAAGAGGTGGCTAAACAGAAGCACATTTCTTCATTCTCTGGGCACCCCTGTGAGCCAGGTCCAGCTCAGAACACGAGGACGTGGCCAGGATGACACAGACAGAGCCCCTGTCACAGAGCTCCCACTCTGGCTGGGAGACAGATAGGGAAGTCAGGACGGTGTCAGGGTATGCGCAGGAGTGGTAAGTGTCATGGAAAAAACAAAGCCAGGTAATGGGCAGGCTCTCTGAGGGGGGCAGCCAGGGTCCCACACCACTCCCGATGGCCCCTGCAAAGACACAGGCCCCTGGGGAAGCTGGCTGCAGACAAATCTGGGCAAGGAGACTCCCGGAGAAGGAACGAAGGCAGTTGGGCGGCTATTGTGAGAGCCGGGAGAGGGCCAGCACGCTGGAGGGGAGGCTGGGTCAGGCTGCGGAGGCCAGGTGTGCCCTGCCACAGGTGGGAGGGGAGCCCTGAAGCACAGTGAGCAGAAGGGCCCATCCCAGGTCCTCACCCACTAGGTCCCGTCGTCCCCATCCCTCCTCCGTGCCCCCCCTCCCCACCCGTCTGCCCAGGGCAGGCTCTCAAGTGTGCGAAGTGCCAACAGAGCACAGAGAAGTGAGCAGCAAAGTCCCTGGGGTGCTAGTGGAGGCTTCCTGGAAGAGGTGACATTTGAGCTGGGTCAGGAAGCCTGCCTGGGTGTTCTCCAGGTAGAAAAGGAAAGGGCTCAATGCCTGTGACCTTTTGAGGACTCAGTGAGAAAATAGGGGAAAATAGGGGAATAGATAATGTGGGAAAAGCACCAGGGGTATAGGAAGCCCTGGGAATGTTCATATACACATGTGGGTATGCAGTACACACGCACCCATGCACATGGGCACACGCATCTGCTCATGCACACACAGGCGTGATTGATCCTCCTTTGAAACCCACCAGGAACTGCCACAATTCCCATGGCTGGCTCCCTGCTGAGCCGAGCCGAGCCGAGCCGAGCCGAGCCAAGCCGAGCCTTACCCACATCCTAACAGAAAGCCTGGCTTTGTTTAGATGCAATTGACTCCCAGTCCAAAGTGCTGATGCCATTGTTTCCTTCCTGATTAACTTTTGTGTCCAGAGCTAAGAATACGTTATTTTTAGGCCCGGGAGGAAGAATCCTGAGCCAGTGACCATCTCAGGAGTAAGAGGCCCAAAAGCTTTGGTAGAAGCCAAGATGCAGACTTCATTTTAGCATCTGCCCTGGCGGCAGCTGCAGCGCCTGTCTCTGTGCCTAATGAGCCTTTCTGGATAGTGACGATGATCTCTGATGAGTTATTGATATGTGGTACAGCTTAAATATTGCAAGAAGAGTGCAGGACTCTGGGTGGGAACATATCTGGCAGTGGAAGAAATGCTTCTCTGGCCTCTCCTGTCAGCATATTCCCAGGTGAGAGGCCAGTGGAGATGAGATTTGCTTTTAGGGTATTTTCAGCATTTCAAGTCTTGTAGAAATCATCTCCCCACCTCTTGGGTCAGAAGGGAAGCGAGGGAAGCGAGGGGTGCCCTGGCTTGGAAGGCGTCTCTGTGTTTGATGTTTGTTCTTACTGACGCATCTCCTTCCTGCACACATTTGAGAGCACACGTGCACACGCCTCCCTCTGACACACACACGTGTAGATTTGTTTTTACTGTCATTTCTCGGGCAAGGCATTTGATAAATGGGCCGTTCTTCCATCCGGCAGCTTGCACTAATGGTCTAATTAGAAGCTCCTGGTGAACGTTGCTATAGGCGTCACTTCAGGATAAATGGAAATAGGCCAGGGACCCTGGTATGATTTGGGGAAATAGACTATGGGAAGAGAGAAGCCTGGCCAGGAGCAACGGTTCCTGCTGTCACCATCACCACCTCCCCGAATAGGGGCTACATCTGGGCCTGTTGGGGTCTGGGTGAAATGTTTCCAGTATTTCACGCTGGCAATTGTAGTGCAGACATGTGGAAGGCTGGCCTCTCATGCTGCCTGTTTCCACTTCTCCATCAAATGCAATTCCACGCGCTTGGGAAGACGCCGTCCTTAAGGTCAGGCAGTGAGCGTGAGTAACTTATTGGAAGGAATGACTCCTGCCTGCCGCTAGGCACAGGTAGGCAGTGAGGCATCTGCCACTGAGGAAATTTGGCTTCTGATGAATGCCCGGGGCTACAGGGGTGACAAAGGCCCATCTGTGAAGCAAGGCCCAGGGCCCTGCTGCCTGAGGGGGGGACCCTGGGTGGAGCCCACTCTGCCCCTCTCTGTCTGTGTGTATCTCCCTGTCTTTCTCTTCCTCTCTGTATCTCTGTCTTTGCCTCTCTTTGTCTCTTTCTCTGTGTCTCCCTGTCTCTCCCTCTCTCTGTCTCCCTGTCCCCGCCGTCTCTCTCTCTCTCTCTGTGTCCCTGTCTTCCCCCTCTCTGTCTCTCCCTCTATCTCCCTATCTCTCCCTCTCCCTTTCTCTGTCTCTCTGTCTCTGTCTCTCTGTTTCTTTGACTTGTTCTCATTCACTCTTTCCTGACTCTCCCACCTTGCTTTTCCTCTGTAACTCCTTTCCATTAAACAGTAAGCAGATTGCCATTAGAAGCTGTTACCTGTGATGCAGAATTCACGTTTTGCACATGAATGAAGGTCTTTGCAACACCTAGAATCTGGACCCTTGTTTGGAGAGAGCAAAATTTTGTTCCCAGTAGTGGTCAAGAATGTGGAGAAAAAAACAGGAAATCAGGCAGAGTGATAAGCTGGTAAGCCAAGGACCTTGGCATGAGTCGCCCCTGGGATGAGGAGGCCCTGGGAGGATGGGCTGTAGAGCCAAACCCCCCGGGCAGTGGCTGGGCAATGGCATCCCGCTGGCTCTGAGGACATGTGGGCCCAGGGCTGCCCATGCAGGAGATAGGCACAGCAGAGCCCTGAGCCTGGGCTGAACAGCAGAGTGGTGGCAGGGTTCGCAGGGCACCTCCCTCTGTGGCTCAGTGTCCATGCAGCAGATGCAGATAGAAGGTGGCCAAGCAGACAGAGAAGGGCGGAGAGACGGCCATGCAGTTAAGCACCACCTCTGTACCAGGCTCCCTTCCAAGTGCTCTGTGCCCTGCCATTCCTTCCACAGCACTAGGGAGAGCTGTTGTGATCGCCCATCCTACAGACGAGGGCACTGAGGCACAGAGAAGCTGAGTGACTTCCCCAGAGTCACACAGCAGGCCAAGTGGGAGAGCTGGGATTTGAACCCAGACCCAGGCTGACTCCAGAGCTCACCTCTGTTGCAAAGCCTTATAGTCTCAGTTAAAATAGGGCCCACAAGCTCCTGCAAGCGCCCTGTTCTGGTGAGCACAGAGGCGCGTCTCCTTCTCCCAGTTCCTCTGCATATCTGAATGATTGCTGTTGGCAAAAGGGCCAGACCCCGAGGAAGTGGGCGGAATTGCTGCCTCCTGGCTTGGCCTCAGTGGCTGTCCTGAGAAGCACACCCTGCTGCTCCTCGGCTGTGTAGATTGGGGGTCCTCGGCTGCCCTGGCTTGTGTCACGCACACATCTGCTCAGGGCCAGTAACATTTTGGGGTCCGAATGTTGTAAGTGGAAAGAACAAATTTCTGATTTGCCTGAGGTTAAGTGACTCTGCGTGGCCTTGCGTGAAGGTCCCTGGTGGGATGGGTGGTGCAGGACACTGTCCCCTCCAGTCCAGCTCCAGGCTCCCACCGAGATGTCCCAGTGAGCCCAAGAAGGCCAGAAATGATTTCTCCGACTGGCCTGTGGGAAACGGAGTCAAAGGTCTGCTCAGCAGCTTGGGGCAGGGTCAAGGAGGGATGGAGCCACCGGCTGGTCTGTGGTGGGTGACAGTGATATGTCCATATCCTGCTCTGCTAACCTCTACAGCCTTGTGTTCACATTGTCACTGTTGTAACCTGCCTGAAACCCATGCGCCAACTTGGGTATACAAGTTGGATGAAAAAACAAACACACCCCTCCATGCAGGACCAGATAGGTTTTTAATACGTGCACATATAAAGGTGGCTTTTTCCCTAGCCCTAGGATGCGCTAACTGAGATGTTTTCCTTGCTAATATTTATTTGCTTTTTTCCTTTCATAAAAGCTCTGAGTAATACCATGACCTTCTGAAATGCAAATAGATTTTTTTTTTAATTCAGAAAGCCTTTTTATTCCACTTAAGATGAGAAGGTCCCATTTGGAAAACGCATTTGATGTCTCATACCCATTATTTATGATTTTCTCATAAATTATTTTTCTTATAGACTTTTTTAAAAATGGATGTAAAACCTGACACCTTAGTGCAGAAAGAGGGACCATGAGGCTGAAATGGTTAGCAGCTGCGAAACAGGCAAAGATGCAACAAGATTAGGGAAAAAAGGCATCTTTTTTAAGGAGTTTTTCCAACACCTGCATGGACCCGCGATAGCATCTAAGAGGTCCCAGGTGAAGAGGAATTGACATCATCCATTCAGGGCCAAAGACCCACTACCCCCTGGGGGCCAGGTTCCCTTTGCCTGGGTCAGGCCGCCCTCGGAGGCGGGTCTGGCTCCCGCCCAGGTTGTCGTTGGACAATGCAAAGGTTGCCTTGGGGAGGTTTCAGCAGGAGTAGGAAGTGGCTGTCCTTGACAGGCAGAGATGGAAGGGAGGCTGCGGTGATGCTTTTGTTGCATGGACAGTTTGGAACCCAAGCCTGCCAGGTTCTGCCTGTGTCTCATGGAGCTGGGTCCCCCTACCCTCCCAACCCCCACACTTGAGTCCCCACCTGAGGCTTCCTCCTCTCCCTCATTCACATTCCTAGAACCCCGCCCTTGTGAGATTTCAAACTCCACCAGTTTACAGCTGAGCCCATCCCTCTCTGCATCTCCCACTTCCGTCTTTCTCCCCTGGCCCCCCACACCCAGCCCCAGCATGTGTCCTGTGATTCTGGGCAGATCCTGGGCTGCCGGACAACGTGAAGCCATGCCTGCTGGGGGATTTAGCCTAGATGTGTCTGCCTTTCATAACGCTTGATTAACTAGTCCAACCAGCATGCGTAATTTGGCTGAGAGCAAATTTATTTCTAAGCCACGCAGGTTGGCAGGGAAATATCTTGATGTTATCTAGAAAGTGTTAGCAATAAATTTGTCAAATGGCTCCAGTCAAAGAGAAGTTGCAGCTATCATTCTGAGAACAAAGGAGAAGAGTCTTTCAAGAGATGCAATCCACAAAGCATCCTTGCCAAGTGGAACTGCTATGACCCCAGTGCGTGTCCAGCAGCACCTGGCCCTGCAGCCTAGAGCTGTGAGGACCCTGGACAGTTCTCCAGGACTCATGCCTGGTGATGGGCTGACTCTGCCCCACTGGGCATTTAGGACTGCACTTCTTCTTTCTACCTGATCCTCTCAACTTTGCTCTATGGCATAGTAGTACTCAATGCAGCTAAGAACGTGGTCCACCACAGCCTGCACTGCTCCCCTGATTTTGTTCAGAAAGAGCTGCGTGATGGACACTCTGCTCTCCTGGTCCCTGGCCCACCACCTGCACTTCCTCATCGCTCTGTGGCTGGTGGTGGTGGTTAGCAGGCTGCAGGTGTCACTGCCGCGGGTATCTGGAGGTATTTGCCAATGAGGCTGTCATGTGATCAGCTAAATGCAAGGTGGTGAGCATGCCCTCCTAGATCACAGAGCAGATGTCCACCTTCTGTGTGCAGAGCCAGGCTGGCAGCTGGGGCCTTGGCCAACGCTGCTGTGTTTGCTCTGTGGCACCTGCATCAAAGACCGCCCTGTCAAGGCCAGGCTGTGCAGCCTCACATCTCCGGGAGGGCTTGGGGGGAAGCAGGAGACCCCGAGCTCAGTGCCCAGCTCCTCCACCTTTTGCTGAATCACAGGCCAGTTTTTCTTCTCAGGTTTTGGGGTTACAGGGACCCCCTCAAGCATCATGTGTTTAGGGCATACAAATGTAGCATAACATTAGTCCAATCAAGCCATTAGAGGAAGGGCATCTCAATCACCATTGTAAAACCAAACACACATGAGCATGTTCAGTGGCTTGTGATTGGATGTTCCAGATTTGCTGGAGTGATGGCTGCAAAACTAGCCCCGAAGAGGACCACTACAGAATCACCTCCAGTTTCTGCTCTACCGGGCAGCCTTTGCTCAGTGCTCTTCCTGTTATTTTGCGACAGGGGCTAGGGCCCCGTGCAATGCAGTGGCCTCCGTCCAGGGCTGCCCAAATCTGAAGAGGGTTTTTTGTCTTTCCAGTGTTTGTTTGTTTATTTGTAGAGTACTTTTGGCAGCTCCTTCCCAAGTTGAAACAAATTCCAAAAGAGGTGCCCTGGGGTGGCCCTCCCCTAAGGGAGAGACCTCTTGGAGACCCGGCACCAGGACACACAGCAAGTTCCACAGGGGAATTCCAGGAGATGCCATGTGCTCCCCATTCTCTGTTGGCTGAGCCTCAACTGGGCAGTGGACGGTTCCCCAATCCAGTGGGCGTGCGTGGCCTCTCTCTACAGCAGCTTTGCACACGTGCGTCTCTGCATGCACCTGATTGCCATTTGAGTGACCTAGTCTGCGAATTCTCCCCTCGCATCCTGTGCCATTTAAAATCTGTTTTTCCTGTGTTTTTCCTCTAATTTTTTCTGTCCTATTAATATATTAGTTATACACATTTTGGGGACACGTGTGATATCTTGATACATGTAAACAGTGTGCTGTGATCATACTGGGATCATCAGGGTATCCATCGCCACAAACATTCATCTTTTCTTAGTGTTGGGAACATTCTAATTCCTTCTGGCTATTGTGAAACATGCAGTAAATGATTGTTAACTATTGTAACCCTACTATACTATCAGACACTAGAACTTACTCTTTTTATCTCACTTGATGTTTGTACCTGTGAACCACCCTCTCTTCATCCCTCTCAACCCCCCAGACACACTCCACCTTCCCAGCATCTGGCATTCGCCATTCTACCCTCTGCTTCCGTGGCATCCACCATTTGAGCTCCCATGTGGGAGTGAGAATGTGCAGTGTTTGTCTTTCAGTGTTTGCCTTATTTTACATGACATGACCTCCAGTTCCAGCCCTGTTGCTGCAAATGACAGGATTTCCTTCTTTTTATGGCTGAATAGTATTCCACTGTGTCCATGCACCACATCGTCTTTATCCACGGACCACTGATGGGCACTGAGGTTGATTCCACCTCTTAGCTATTACAAATGCAGTGGCAAAAAACTTGGGAGTGCAGCTATCTCTTCAGGACACTGTTTTCCTTCCTCTAGGATGAGTGCCCAGCAGAGGGGTTGCTGGGTCACAGGGCAGCTCCATTTGTAGACTCTGAGGAGCCTCCGTGCTGTTCTCGAGGTGGCGGTCCCACCTCACGTCCCCTCAGCAGCGTACGAGGGCTCCCCTGTCCCTGACTCCTTGCTGGCAGGATTCTTCCCTTTGGGTGAGGTCGTATTTCCCCAAGTGTTCTTGATGCCTGTGGACATGTGACACTGTCCGTGTTGAGGGATGAGGTGTCTCTTTTAGCCTTTGCAGCCAGGTGTCCTGTCTTTTGGATTTGAATCCATTTCCTGAGCCTGTGACCCCTGCAGCCATCTCAGCACTAGAGGATGCTGTAAGTCCAGGCTGGCCACAAGGCTCTCGAGGGCTCCAGGGTGGACCTGCAGAAGACCCAGCGAGGGTGCTGGAGCTGTGTGGAAATGCTGGCCAGGGCTCGGAATCCTGAAGACCATCCAGTAGCCCAGACAGCCATGCCTTCCAGCAGGTCTCTGCACAGGCGCAATGGGTCCCTGCCTACAGCGAGAGGGGCTGCAGCCGAGACGGGGACCCCCTCAGGCTCTGCAGTGGGATGAAGGCTGGAAAGCCTGGTCCCATTGGCTCAGAGGGTGTACATCTCCCAGCAGGTTGGGATAGTTCTCCAACTCCAACAAATGGGGCCAGAGCTGAGGCTGGATCACCAAGGATCTGCCATGGGATTAGGTTGGTGATCCCAGATTGCTGAGCCTGACAGAGGCTCGGACTCCTGGCCTGTGGATGTGAGCAAGGCTCCCTCTTGGTCCCTGTGTGAGCAGCTCTTAGCTGGGACCTCAGCTGAGTGGGGCTGGAGCAGTGCCTCTGGGCCACATTCAGGTTCTCTGCCAAGACCCATGTGAGCAGTCACAAGAGTTTTTCTGCCAACCCACTAGCATGCACAATTCCTCCTGGATGTCTTGGCAAATGTCTTGTTTGCAGGCTCAGGCCAAATGGGGCTATAGCCAAGCTGCTTGGGAGACAGGGCCGTTTCCAGGCTTGAACCTGGAAGCAAGCTCCGTGGGGCACATCAGCCACATGGATGTGGGTCTGAGCTCTTGAAATGACCCTCCCATGTCTTGGGCTCCACCAGGGATTGACAAACTCCTGCCTGAATCTAGAGGCTCCTGCAGAGAGACTTGTGACTGTAGATGGGCGAAGACTTCTTGTCATGCGGGGGGATATGGGCGAGTCACCTGCTGTGTCACCATCCTGGTGGCATCTTCGGCTCATGCATTTTTCTTGTGGTTTTGCAAAGGTTTCTTGGCTATGATACACGTTGTTGATTTTGCCAGATAGCAAGTCTCCAATCTAATACACATTGGTTAACTCTGTCAATTATGGACTTATAAAATTTTTTTCAGACATAAAAATGTGCATATTTTCAAGGTACTTGTGATAATTTGATATACTCATATAATTTGTAAAGATGAAATCAGTGTAATTGGGATATCCCATCACCTTAAATATTTATCTTTTCTTTATGCTGGAAACATTCAAATGATTCTCTTAGCTACTTCAGAATATACAATGGATCTTGTAACCTATAGTCACCCTACTGACCTGTCAAACACTAGGTCTTATTTCTTCTGTCAAACTGTGTATGTGTAACCAATAATCAGCCTCTCTTACTGATTCTTTTGTCTATTTTTGACACCTGATGTATTTTGGGCAGGACTTGCCTTTTTCTCATAGTAAGATGCTGTGGGCATCCCTCCATGTCAGCAGCCATGCCTCTCATCCCATGTTAATGAGGGTGCCATGTGCATGGTGTGGTTGGATTCACACTTACCCAGCCAGGGACAGCTGTCCACATGGTCACTTTTCCATTACACCTGACTTTTCCACGGGATTTGCTAAGGCCATCCTTCCTGCTCAGGCTCAGAGTAGGGACATAACTATGGCCAATTATGGACTTTCCCAAATGAAAAGTCCTTCCTTCTGATGTTACAGTTTAGACTCTAGGGTCTTATTTAAGGACTCTCTCCCTAACTGCTGAGGTGCAAACAGCCTCCTAGTTTCTCCTAATGTGATGGTTTTGCGTGCTGCACTTAGGCCGGTCACCCACAGGGCTTTGCTTTGGCATTTGGTGTGAGGTAGGGATTGCATACCTCTACATTCTCCTCATTGGTCTCTTTAGTCTTTGGCCATTTCTCTGCCTAATTTTTACTACAGGGAACTCAGCTCCTCAGGGGCATGCTTCCATCATCTCTGTGGTGTGTACAAAGCAGAAAATGACTGTGAACAGCCGGCCACACCTCCAGGAGGGCAGATAAAGGTGTGAATTAGAGGTCCCTGCTCACCCAGGGAGACAAGCTTGGCATGTGAGGCTTCTCCTGCCCCTCCCGAGAGCAGGTATTTGCCTCATCTCTTCATCTCCTCACCTCCACGAGTTTCCTCGGGGAAAAAAAAAAAAACAGAAGCTTTTCTTCTCTTGCCCACTCTTCATTTCACACTCTCCATCCCCTTGATAGCCCCTAGTCTTTACTCAAGTGCTTCAGAAAACAAACATGATTTAAAGTGATTTAAAGACCAGCGAGACACAGGCAGAGTGAGCTGGGAGGATTCACTCTGAGTTTCTGGAGTAGCTCATCTCCATGTGGTGCGGAAATTCTCACCAGATCTGGCCCAGAGCCGTGTGCCTGTGCCAGTCGGTGGAGGAACCTCCAGTGCCAGGTGACAATCTTCTCACCTCCTAATATCACCCTAGACACACGCTTGCCTCCGTGTGGAGCATGCTTTTCTCCCTATCACCTCCACGGTGGTGTTAGTCATTTGTAAACTGTCCATCTGTGTGCAGAATCTAAGATGTGGTACTAAAAAATAAAGCTGAAAAATAGGCTTCAAAAGAAAAAAAAAGATCTAGTAAACTGGATACCTAAACCACTAGGGAAATAATTAATTTCAAGAAGCTAAAAGAAGCAGAGCAACAACTTGGATGTGGGGAAGTCATTGGCTGTGTCTGCCTTCATTGCTTTCCACATGAGCCCTTGAACTTGATTCTTGAGCCAGGCATGCAGTCCACCCTCTTTGTGGAGCCATCGGCGCTACAGACTTCCTGCTCTTTGGAGCTTCTTTTCAGCATCCCGAAGCTTGTTTGCTTGTTTGTTTCACCACAGTGGTTGCTGGCACTTGATTTTCCAAATGCAGCTTAAATGTTTGTGTGTCTTGGGTTTCCTGTGATTGTGACATGACTAAGTCTCTGGTGCAGATGTTTCATCCTGCAGGCGTATGAGAGGCGAGGGGGCAGGGACGGACGTGTGGTGGAAGGAGAAACTGACTTGGTCTTTGTCCAGGTTCCTGACTCAGAGCTCCCAGAGCCCTAGGATTTCACAAGTGTTAGGACCATCTCTATGGCTGTGAGTTGATGCTAATGAAGTGACTCAGGGTGGACCCCTGTATATTCTCAGATGGGGCTGGTCGCCAGAAAGACCTAGAGATTATGGGAACTTTTTGCCCAACCTCTGACCCCCAGGAAGAGGAAGGAAAGGGGCTGGGGCTGGGGCTGGAAGCTGAACCCTGTGAAAACCCCAGAGCAGGAAGATGCAGAGCTTCTGGGCTGGGGAGCACAGCAGGGGCAGAAGGGCCGGCACCTGGAGGGCAGGGAAGCTCCCACGCCCCCTACCCCCCATGCCTTTCCCCTCTCCATTTGTCTGTTCAGTAAACTTAAGCAAACTGTCTCTGGGAGCCATTCTAGCAAAGGACCGAGCCCGAGGAGAGAGTCCTGGGAGCCGTCAGACAGAAGCACAGGTGGCCAGGTCGTGGGACTGGCCTGCAGTGAGGGCTATGTGGTGGGACCCAGCCCTTATCTGTGGGGCCTGCGCTGACTATGGGCGATTAGTGTCAGAATTGAATTGAATTCCAGACACCTAGTTTGGGTGTTGGAGAACTGAAAAATTGGTTGGTGTCAGAGAAAACACCCCAGAGAATGTGAGAAAAAAGCAAGGGAAAAAGAAAATCCTCTCGTCAAACAAACAAACAAATACTGCTCTCCAGGAGCCTAAAGGGAAAGATGTTGGGTTCAATTAAATGAACTAAAATTCCTCAACCCTCTAGGCCCAGGAAAGAAAAGGTGGGCTGGTTGCCCCTTCAAAAGATGAATGGATGGACAGACAGATGGATGAATGGATAGATAGATAGATAGACAGATAGATGATGGATGGGTGGGTGGGTAGATAGATGGTTGATGGATGGATGATAGATGGTAGGTAGATACATTAGATAGATAAACAGGTAGGTGGATGGATGGATAGAGATAGATAGATAGATAGATAGATAGATAGATAGATAATGGATGGATAGATGATGATGGATGAATAGATGATGGATGATGAAAGAAAGAAAGAAGATACATAGATAATGGATGGATAGATATATGGATGATGGATAGATTATAGATGGATGATGGATGATTGATAGATGATGGATGGATAGATGGATGATAGATGATGGATGGATAAATAGATGGATGATGGATGGATAATAGATGGATGATAGATGGAAGATGGATGGATAGATAATGGATGATCGATGGATGATGGATAGATAGATGGATGATAGGTAGATAGGCAGAGAGACAGAAATAAAGAGGTGGACAGAGAGATAAACAAATCTTGCTATAGCAGGAAGAATAGTGGTGAAAATTTCTACTTAACAACATGCTCCATAATTTATTAACAAAAATGTTTAAATTATTTTAATTTTAGTTCATTTAATCGAAACCAAGATCTTTCCCTTTAGACTGCTGGGAGAGCAATGTTTGTTTGTGTTTGCAGAGGCTGGTCTTGTATATTGTAATGAGAATCAGGTAGAAAATGGACACATTCTTCCTGGCCATGCCATCCCCGTTATTGAACAGGAATGTCAAGGCCATTTTCCCAGCTCCCAGGTGAGTGCCCCCAGACAGCCAAGAGGCGCTTCTTCCACGCGGGAAGGTTCGGTTTCCCTGGGTCTCTGGTTCATCCCAAGTCAGGCTATTTGCTCTCCATCATGTCTGTAGGTTTGTGGAGATTTCTCTGTGTTCAAAGAAGCGTTGGCATCTGTTTCTGTTTTTCAACGACACTGTTAATATTTGTTCTAGTGAAATATACCTTAAGATGGTGCTGTCAGTACTTTTTAGTCACAGGGGAGCATTGTGAACTCAGATTTCTGTGGAAAGCTGACCATCAGGCGGAGCATGCACGTAATAAAGTCTCGAATGGACCCCGCAGCTCCAGGTCAGGGCCAGCTGCTAGTGCTAGCTATTTGCTTCTGCACTGCCCTGCTTCCTGGAACGCGCTGTCAAGATCTGTTTGACATTCTGTAACTCTTTCTCCAACAACAGCCTGTTTCCTCTGCTGACAGCAAACATGCCTCCAATGAAAGTTCATTAGTCTTTTGAAACATTTCAGTTAATTGCAAAGCGAGAACCCGGAATTGTCAAGTTCATATTTCCATCTGTGCATGAGCGTGGTAATAAAGAATTTTTTGGACAGGTTAATTTGCCTAAAATACCATGCAGTCCATCAGGGTAACAAAGTTGTTGCTGCCTGCATCTGTCAGGCAGGGCTTTCATCACTGTCTTTCTCCGGGAGAACATCACGGGCTCATGCGAACTGGCAGAAATACGGCACACACGAGCGTCAGCTGCAGAGGGAAATATTATTCCAGCACAAAGCACCCAACAGATGGGCGTTGTGCTAGCGAGGCTGGCTTGTAGTTCAGGGTCTTTTTGGAAGTAAAATATAGTCATAGAGACAGAAGATGGCTTTAATATTTAATTCAGATTGTTGATATTATTTACATTTGTTGATTTTGTAAATTTTTACTTAATTTGCCACAGATGAAAACCCTCTTTGAAGTGAAGTGTGTGTGCTTGCCTCTGAAGATCCCTCATATACAGAGGTGTTTAATTTAAAAAGAAAAACAGAGTAAGTGCATAAACTATAATTACTAAAGCAGGCTCCTGTCAAAGCTCTGTGTTCCCATCCACGGAGGAAGCGTGCTCTGGAGGTCGCAGCAGCCGGCGGTTAACCCGTGGTCATCACCTCACATTGCATCCTGCCCTTTCAGGCCAGGCCTCCTGTTAGGATCAGTACTTGAGGGTCGGCTGCCTATGGAATGCCAGGGATGTCATCCAACAGCAGCACATGCCACCAAAGGAGAAGCTGGGCCAGGTGCTCTGTGTCTGCCACTACGGAATGCAGGCTGCTCCCGGTCGCCACTGCACTGCATTCCAGGTGCCACCGCCTCCTCCCTGCCCGTGTGTTTATGGAGTAATATGCTTATAGAAAGGACCTAGGTGGCCTCTGGGTTTTATGCACAGGGGCCACCCCCTTCCCTCGGAAAGGAGAGAGCTCCTGCTATGCACTCCCTGGGGCAGGTAGTTTGCTGAGAGCTAAGAGGTGTCAGTCCGTCAGGCATAGCCTGAGTGTAAGAAATGAGACGTTTCTTGGGCGGCAGGTCTTTGAGAAGCTGACGTCGGGACATGATGGAGCTTGGCCGCAGCATCCGAAGACCAGACACTCATGGCCCGTGTCAAAGAGACTGTCAGGGAGGCAGAAGGGACCCAGAGATGCCCAGCACAGCAGCCGCCTGCTGCTCATGGCCCAGGCCCTGCCTACGGAAGACCAACCCAAAACTCTGCAAACAGAAGATGTCAGTGACAGGGCCCGCATGCGGCTGGAGTGGGGTTTCCTGACCTCAACACTTGCGACTGGGCAACTCTCTGCAGGGACTGCCCTGTGCACTGGGGGTTACTCAGCTGCATCTGTTGCCTCTGCCCAGTAGATGCCAGTTGCACCCACTCTACCCAGTTGTGACAGCCAAGACCATCTCCAAACATTGCCCCGTTCCCTGGGGCACAGAATTGCCCCCTGCTGAGAATCCCTGCGTTTGAATTAGCGGGGACCTGAGTCAGGGGAGGTGGCTGCAGAGATTAAGAGCCTCCTCGCAGTCATAGGTGCTCACTGGGGGCCCAGGAGGCCTGGAGCCCTCACTTGGAAGCTGCTTGGGACAGTGGGACGAGTCTGTTATCAACATGGACCACAACTAGTCATTTAAGATGGTCCAGGAAACAAACTGGGAGGTGCCTTCAACACAAATGTTCCTTGAAAATAATGGCACAAAACGAGTGGGTTGAAGATGGATGCAGAGAAGTGGAGTTTCCAGATGAGGATGTGGAGGTGGGAGTGGAAGGGCCTGGGTTCAAATTTTGACCCTGCCTGTGCCAGCCGCTGGCTCACCCCACCCCCCACATCTCATGCCACTCACCACACCATGGTGCCTGCTTTTTCCTGGAGCATCTGGGACGTCTGTCATCACCAGACAGCTGCTGCTTTCTGCGGCTGCCTTCCTGGAGGAGCCTGGTGACAGCTTCCTGGCTGTTCCCTTTCCCCACCCCACCACGAAGCCCCCTTTCAATTCCCATTTAGAATGATGATTGAAGGTGCTAATTTCACATTGTCTTCTTTATATAGATTATACCTTCCGTTGAAGCCTTTAGAAATACGATTACAATGCAAACAAGTTCAAGAGCAAATTGATCACCTAAAATGTATAAATGCACCGTATAATTAATTAAACCACATAAAGAGAGCCCGCACGGTCATCAAGAGGGAGACCCAGTGGCTGTGTTGCCTTTTCCGTACCTGAGCATCATTTGTTGAAAGTGCATCACAGCTGATTCTGGGAGAGGTTCTGACGTGGCAACATGCAGCCCTGGGACCAGCCATCCACAGAAAAGGCTGGTTTTAGTGCGTCACTGAGCGCAAAGTAATTTTGCAATCAGAAAATAAAGTTTACTCAGAATCTGAACAGGAAAGACACAGCTCCTAGAGTGAGGAGCAGTGGATCTCCTGTCAGAAGCTGGTTTCAAATCCAGGCTGAGGAACAGTGGATCTCCTGTCAGATGGCTGGGTTCAAATCCAGACTGCAACACTTCCTCACCCCGTGTCTTCGGGCAAGTATCTTATCCTCTCTGTGGAGCTGCTTGTCCATCTGTGAAGTGAGGTGAGCATGGTTCACAGCTCAGAAGGCTGTTGGAGTGATAAAACTCCATGACCCAAGCATCCGGTCAATGTTCCCCAAAGCCATCATGCTAGGCCATTCTCACCTGGGAAATCCTCTCAGGAATCGAGAATATATTAACAGTTGCTAAGTGGTTTACTGAGAGGGGTCTAAATAAGTCACACAATTTACTGTTCTTTCCCACAACTCCTGAAAGCCATAGCAATGACTACTGGACCCAAGGTATCCAGTGACCAAATGCCAGCATCAGGCATTGAGTGAGGGCTTCTTGGTCATTGAATTACCCTCTGGAATCACAGATGCTCCCCAGGAAAGAGGCTTGGCTCACAGCAAGGAACCTGGCTTTCTCCCTTCCCCAGCTCCCCCAGAAGGCGATCCAGGCAGGAGTGAGGATATCCAAAGGGCTGTGTCCACCAAATGGCATCCAAGGCCAGGCAGCCAGGAAGCCGAGCCTCAGTGGCCAAACCTGGGGAGGGACTCGAGGTCCTCAGCTTGATGACAGGGGTGAAGAGAGGAAAAGACAATGCCAACTTCGAGGGACAAAAGGACTTCAGAGGAACTGGCCCAGGGGCCCAGGGAAAGCAGTGGTGGATTCTCTGGCGAGGAGAAAACAGCTAGGTTTACGAAGAGCTGCAGGGCGCATTTGCAGAAGGGAGAAGAGTCGGGGAAGCCCAAGCTCTAGAGGGCCGACGTGGCACGGGGAAACCTGCAGACTCGCTCGGACAGCCCCTCACCGCCTGCTGGACGCCCTCACTGCACTAGCCCCCTTGATCCCAGCAACACCATCTGCCAAACCTGCAGCATAGAAGGCCAGGAAACAGGTGACCAGTTGGCCCGGGCCACAGAATAACTGGCAGGTGAGCTGAGCCCAGTTAACTGGGCGATCCTGGAGGCAAGTGTGCTGCATTTCAGGTGCCACCGCCTCCTCCTTGCCTGTGTGTTTATGGAGCAACAGGCTTATAGAAAGGACCTAGGTGGCCGCTGGGTTTTATGCACGGGGGCCACCCCCTTCCCTCAGAGAGGAGAAAGCTCCTGCTGTGCACTCCCTGGGGCAGGTAGTTTGCTGAGAGCTAAGAGGTGTCAGTTAGGCACACCCTGGGTGCAGACACATTGTAAGGCTCAGAACCCAAGTTGAACAAGGTGGGGGGGCTTTTGTTTCTGAGTCATGGGTCTGGGGAGATTCCTGGGCCTCTGGAGTTGCCTTTTGAGGCTAATGTGTCTAATAGGATGTATAAGAATCCCAACAAAACTCACCAGGGCAGGGCAAGAGGGAAGCGTCCCTCCAGAGCTGTGCCTGGAGCGTCTATGGCGTCTCCAGAGGCACCCGGCCCCGGGCGTGATCCTGGTCTGCTCCCTCCATGGCAGGGAGGGACGGGCATTTCGAACAAGTTTGTTTCTCTGTGTATTTAATTAGTATATTCATTCAACATTCAATATTTAATGAGGTTTCTTTTCCTTCTCCATGACATCAGAAATCTCTGACATTTGCTGAACCAACTTGGCATCTTTATTATGGATTTGGACGTGAGGCATCCACAGTTTTGAGCAGTCTGCATGATAGTTTGTTCCAAAAAGCCCATGTGGGAGTCTGAAGCATGACAAACACAGGGCTATATTAGGGTCAGAAATAATGATCATCTGCTTATCATGAGAACCAAATATCAGCAGATCAACGAAAACAAATCTGAAGGCAGTGAAAACAACATGATTTTAAAGAGGAAAAAAACAGAGTTTTTGCATTTTGTTTTTCAGGATTGTTTTTAGCCTTGGGTGTATGAGCAGACACTGTTCAGATGCTCGCAGCCTCCACACTTCACAAATTTAACGTTGTAACAGACCCAAGAGCCATCATCATGGGCTCATCTTCCGAGCCCTGTTCACCTTCAGCACAGGGCAGTTGTACCATATCGTCTTCACTTACCGGTTAAGGACGCCAAGGCTCAGGGCGACTGTGACCTGCCAGGGTCGTGTGGCCGAGCTTGGCCTGAGTTTTCCCATCACACATCACGTGACTTGGCTTCTCTTCCCACCTCGTGAGGTTGGCTTGAGGCTCCAACAGGCTCTGGCCAGTCAGGAAGTGCTGCACCCACGTTCGCGCCCCTGCTGAGTGCTGGGCTGGCGCAGGCCACTCACTGCACAGCAAGGCACCCTCAGTCCCTGCAATGTATGAGCACTTACTGTGTGTCTGGCAGAGTCCTGGATCTGGGGGTTGTAGCAGGGAACAGAAGAGACAACAGCCCTGCCCTCAGGAAGTGGACCTTCTAGAGGTGCCGGTGGGAGAGCTGGTAACCACAAGTGATCTGCCAGCTGGGCCAGGGAACAGTGGAGTGGGCCAGGGGGTGGGGGTCGGTTTTAAATGGAGTGTCAGAGCAGAGGGAGTCATCTGGAGGTGACCTCTGCACCCTCCAGAGACCACCTGGAGCTGCAGAGGCCAGTCTCCCTGGGCTCATGGCCTGTCACATGTGTTTTCTGTATGGCCTTGATGGAGGCTTTACTGGCATTTGATTTGGGCTCATGAGCCAAGAATGTGTGTGTGTGCATGTGACTTTCAGAAGCGGAAGGAGCGCTGGTGTTCCTGAAGTCAGTGCGTTGTAGGGGGGCGGAGGTGGCACAGGAGGGGTTAGAGAGGACGACGGGAATGCTGCTTCGTGACAGGGGCAGGGCAGAAGGTCCTATGCAAGTTGGCGGGCACCCAGCCTTGCCCATCCATTCTGCTGGGTCAGGCCTCTGTCCTGCCCTGGCTTTGCCGGCACAAGCATTGGGTCTGCCCTGCACCAGCCCAGCCCAGCCCAGGGGCAGCCATGGATAGCTTGGTTGCTCTTGTTGAGTGAACAGAAAGGATTATGTAACTCGTCACCCTGCCTACAGAGTGAGAGGAAGGCAGGTATTCTAACGCAGAGCCCCTGAATTTTTAAAATTGCACTTGAAGGGTCAGAAACACTGAATTCAGCCCAGAGAATGTGCAACTCTAGAAACATGCTTGTTTTCTGACCTTTTTTCTTCGGGTTCTTTGGGAGCCACTGAAAATCAGGGCTTCAGACTCCCTTCAGGACCCTATAGGGGGACAGCCCCTGGCTCAGCCTCAGCTCCGATCGCTGAACCAGACAAGCTTTAGGGAGCAGTCAGAAAAGGCGAGGTTTGGAGGAACGCAGGTGGGCGCTGAGAAAGGCCTATCAGCTCAGCGGCTTCTAGGGCAGCAGGAAGAGAGGCACACTCGTGACAAATTCTGCCAAGACACAGGTCAGAGGACCTGTTCCAGGGGTGTGCCTCTGGGGATCAGGCCAGCGGTTCAAGGTGAGCAAATCAGGAACCATCTGTGCCGGAAACCTGACTGTGCCAGGGTTCCGTCCAGCACTTCCCAGGGTTTTGGCTCATAATCCTGGCTTTTTAAACTCATATTTTATCCACATTCATGAAAGGCAGAGAGCCTGAGGCCGAGCTCCTGCCCCACCGGGAGCCCAGGTGCCCTTGCTGCTACAGGAGAGCGCCATCCACCAGGCAGCAGGGCCTCCAGCCTACAGGCCAGGTGTCGAGTTTCTCCGGGCACATGGGGATGGCCCGGGTGCACCCCGCCCAGTGGGCCTGTTGGGTGCAGCTGCCAGGCTAGACTCAACGCCCACTGACTTGGGATATCACACAGAGGCTCACAGCCAAGAAGACAGAGCCTGCTCCCCAGCCCTGCCTCTGCATCCCAGGTCCTCTCTGGACACCAGCCATGTCATGGGCACCAGCAAGTGTGTGGGGGCATGAGGAATGGATGGTGGGGCCCTCTCCTTCCTGGCAAGTGTGTGGGGGCATAACGAATGGATGCTGGGGCCCCCTCCTTCCTGGCTTGCACATTCCTTTAGGGTAAGATGATATCTTTTACTTTCATCTCTACATCGCCACCCCTGGCCGTGCGCTGCATACAGTGGGGGCTGATAAATGCTTAATGAGTGTGTGCTGGTGAGTGCCTCTCAGCCAAGGCATCTCGCAAGCTCCCAGCCTCTCTCTGCGGGAGCCGCCTCTGATCCACACAGGCAGGTGGGAGCTGGGCCGAGCAGGCTCAACTGTAATCCCCAAAGCAGCCACTGCCTTGCACAGCCGTGCCGTGGAGAACAGAGAGGGGCTGGGAGGAGGCGCATGCCTGTATTGTGAAGCAGGTCAGAAATGGCCACTGGAAGGCCAGGCAGTGCAGGCCAGGGAGCCCCCTGTGGCTCTGTGCCCCAGCCCAAACCCCCCCACCAAGTCTCTGGCCAAAGGCTTCAACTCCAGCCAGAGTCCCTGGGAGCAGCCACCAGGGAGAACTGGAGATGGATGTTCTGGGAGCTCACTGATGCCAGAAATGAAATAAAAAAATAATTAAGAGCTTGGACTCCAAAGGTCTAGGGATTAAAATTCCCCAAGGCAAAAATGAGCCGTCATCAAAGGAATGGTGTGCTGTTATCTGTCCTCCACACTTGTCGCCCTGGCACATGTGGTTGGCTTTAATTACTGATATTTCTTTTTAAGTTAAAGATGAATTTGAGACAGCTGCGAACTTGGAAGATTTATCTTCCAATTACAGGGAAACCTGTTAATAATGATCACTTAAGGAAACCATGCTTTTTCCAGCCTAACAGAGGTGGCCAGGGCTACGAAGAAGAATCCAGGAGCCCCAGACAAGCGAGGCTGCCATCTCCCTGCCGAAAACCGGACAGTTTCACGGCTCCCTGTCCTCAATGCCTGGTGTGTCCAGGCTCCATCCTCCCTGCAGCCCAGGGCCTGAGCCTGATGCATCCCTTCCCTTAGGCAGTCTTCGGGCCTCTGCAAATGGGACCAGCTGAACAGGAGGCAGAGGGTGAGGATCAGGGAGTCCCTTGTGACCGAGCACAAGGAGTCAGAAAGACACGGCCTGTGGCTCGGAGGACAGGTGATGGCCTTGTCCCCGCTTTCCACCTCTGCCTGGGCTCTGAGGTGGTGCGAGGCCTCTCAGAACTCCCTGATGCCCAGGGAGCTTGGCAGAGGCAGCATCAGCCCCAAAAGGTGTGGTCGCTTAGAGCCATGAACACAGGATGCAGAGCAGTACTCAGAGGCAAGTCCACCCCAGTCCCTCTTGGACCTCTGCTGCCATCCCCAGCCAGCCCACCCAAGCGTCTGCGAGCCGCCAGTTAGCCTCGGCCTGTGTGCAGTATGCGCTGCGTCCTCCTGACACTTCTGTACTGTGACCTCATGGCCATGCTTGGTACACCTGGGAGTGGGACCTGGCCTTGGAGAATCTGCCTGGGCGCCCACTCACACCAGCCACCGGGGCCCCGGGACATTCCTGACCGCGGCCGGCAGCGAAGGGCGAAGTGTCGGAGAGCCCCGGAAACCTACATGGCCATGTGGTTTTGCTCAGCAAGGGACGCTCAGCTGGGCAGGTCAGGCAGGGCCTTGGTTCGGGGCTCACGCCTGCTGGGAAGGTCACGGCTGCGCCTGCAGGCTCCTAGCTGTGGGTTCCAGGCTCCCGGTTTTGCCTTGCTCTCGCATGGGGCTTCAGCACCTTCCCCTCCTCCTGTGGAAGGAGTGAAGGTTGGTTGGAAATTACCTTATTTTATGATTTAAAATTCTCCCAGAGTCCAAGACACTTCAGGATCCCGAAGTTACTGTTGGCAAGAACTAACTTATGGATTATAATTCTGGGTCAGGTTCAGATTCTTCCTGATGCCCATTTGAAACCGAGATGATTGTCTAGGTAGAAATAGGTAGAAAACAGGTTCAGTTATTCATTCAGCAAACACTTCCAGAGCCCTCCACGTGCTGGGGATAGAGCAGTATATGGGGCCCCCGCTATGCTTCTGTGCCTGTGGGAAGGTAGACGGGTGAAACCCACAGTTACTGACCACGGAGGCAAAGGGTAAGAAGGAAGTGAGCAGGGACAGGAGGTGGGCATGCCCCAGGAAAGCCTGGAGGACCTCTCTGAGGAGGTGACATTGACTGAGGAATGAGATGGGCTCTGACGTATGACGACAGAGAAGTCTGGAGGGTCCCAGTGGTCTGTAGTTCTGTCTACTGAGTGCCACTGTGTCCAAGGTGTCCAAACTGGGACCAGGGATGCACAGAGAAGCATAAGGCAGCCTGGCTCCCCTGGAGGCCCCTTGCTCTCCCACCGCGATGGCCACTAGGCATTTGCATCTGTGTTCACTGTGCACATCACCATGGTGCTGGGGACGGGGAGCTGTCCTCTTTGGAAGAAAACCATGGACTGGAGCCAGGGCCTCAAGTTCGCTGGAGCCTGGTTGCTTTAAAAGTGGGGCCCTGACCAGGTGTGGTGGCTCACATCTGTAATCCCAGCAGTTTGGGAGGCAGAGGCACGTGGGTGACCTGAGGTCAGGGGTTCAAAACCAGCCTGGCCAACATGGCGAAAACCTCCCTCTACTAAAAATACAAAAATTAGCTGGGCATAGTGGCATGTGCCTATAATCCCAGCTACTTGGGAGGCTGAAGCAGGAGAATCGCTTAACCTGGGGTCAGAGGGTGCCGTGAGCCAAGATCATACCACTGCACTCCAGCCTGGGTGACAGAGTGAAAAGAAAAAAGAGTGGGGCCTAGGAATCTGCATTCTCAGGTGCACACCTGTGATTCTAACTCCCTCCATGAACCGCCCCTGGGGAGCACGCTCTTGGCTGGCTTCTGCCATGGCTGCTGCTGCAGCTTTTGCTCCAATGTGAAATGGCTGAATGTGTGGACAGCAGTGGGGGGACACACGTTCTCCAGGCTGGTTAAGAGAAGGAGCCCTTGGGAGATGTGTCCTCCCTCGAAACTGCAGACCATGAGACGGCACCTCTGCACCCAGCTGCTGCCATAAGGAGCCCGGTGTGGGCGGAGCCACACAGGTCACATCCGTCAGACAGGGGAGCAGCCTCCAGAGTGGTGTGAAGGCTGCACAGGTGTCTGTCGGGGTGATGCCAATCTCTGCTGACATGTCAGATCATCTGCGATGGCACACACATGCACGTGTAGGCTTCTGTGATGTGTGCAGCACACTGGGGCAGGTTCTGAGTCTGCATGCTTGAGTTTGGAATCTCCACGGGTGCAACCTTCGGAAGAAACGCTCCTGGGACAGAGTGAAGGGCAGGGCACATGCGTTCAGTGCAGGCTCTGAAGGGGCATGTTGGGATCGGGCCTGTTTGTATGGAAGTAGAAATTCAATTGGAGGCCTTGCCCTGCCTGTCTGGAGCATGGCTCCCGAGCTGTGCACTTACACAATCCTCCCCCGCAACCCCGCCCCTGCATCACCCCAACAATCGACCCTGTGCTTTTCAGCAAAAATGTCACCAGTCCTTCCAACTCTCCACCTGCAGGTGCCAGGATGGGTGAGACCATTGCCCCATTAAAGGATAAAAACATGGTTAACACTGAGCCTCCAGGAAATGACCCCACGCCAGGGAGCCTCAGAGGCCGCTGGAGGCATATCAGCTGAGGTTCCCTCTCCCGGGCTGGGAGGTCTCTCTTTTGTAGAGGCAGCCCCCGCCCCTACCAGGAGCAAGGCCTTTCAGGACTGTGTGCCAGGCCTCAGAAGGTGGCTGAGAAGGAAGCACAGCTGGCCCTTCCTCATGGGCAGTGCCAGCCTAGCTTCCGGCTTCTACCCTCAACTGCACTTCACAGGGACCTGGGTCCCTCCCTGTGGTGGGACAGAGGGGGACCCATCCCCACCCCAGGCTGTGCTAAACCACCAGGCCAGAACCTGGATGTGGCCAGAGGCATTTCCAATGGCAGTGGTGGCCAGAGGAGGCACTAGAAGGCCAGAGCGGCCCCTGCCACCCCAGCAATGGCTCGGACTGATTCCTAGTGTCTATACTGTGTCCAACCCAATGCACTCAACTCTCACCTGCTCCCAACCCAGGACTCCTGAATAAAGTTGCCGAGGTAGTTGAAGAGATACATGGCTGTTCTCCTTGGTAGGCCTTTCCTGACCTCCAGAAACCGTAAACCACAACCACCAGTGATGGAGGTAGGGCTCCTCCAGCTCCCAGCACAAGTTCACCTGGACATGCAGTCCCCTCAGCTCCTGACAGCTCTGTCCTCCCTCCACCGTGCACCTGCTCGTCCATAAACATCTTCTTCCTCCCACCCCCTCATCACCTACCCATCCCATCTGCCCATCTGTATGTCCACCCTTCCTCTGCTTCTCTTTCTCTTCTTCACCACCTCTTCCCCCATCAGCCTGCCCGCCACACTCTCACCCATGTGTCTGCTCACATCCTTCCATCTTCCCACCTCTCTCTCCATCCCCCTGCACACCCAACCCTCCTCCCCTCTCACTTCACCCATTTACCTAACAAGCCACCAGCCAACCACTCACTCATTCATCCTCTTACCCATCACCCATCCATCTGTCTGTTCACCCACTGACCCATCTGCATAGCTGTACTCCCCTGGGCACCACCTACTTCCTCTTCCTCTCCTCCTCTCCGGTCTCCCAGCCACTCACTTATCCGTCCACTCACCCATCCACCTATCCATCCATCAGTTTGCCCATCGGTTTTGCATTGTCTCATTATCTCTCTGCCCATTTTCTCATCCTCCCATACACCCATATACCTACCCATCCATCCTCCCATCCATCCACCATCTATCCATCCATCCATCTTCATTCATCCCTCCATCCTCCCATCCATCCACCATCTGTCCTCCATCCATTCATCCATCTATCCATCCATCCATCTTCATTCATCCATCCATCCACCATCTGTCCTCCATCCATCCATCTTCATTCATCCATCCATTCTCCCATCCATCCACTATCTGTCCTCCATCCATTCATCCATCTATCCATCCATCCATCTGCATTCATCCATCTATCCTCCCATCCATCCACCATCTGTCCGCCATCCATCCATCCATCTATCCATCCATCCATCCGTCCATCTTCATTCATCCACCCATTCATCCATCCATCCATCTATCCATCTGTCTATTCATCCATCCATCCACCCACCCACCTATGCATCCTCCCATCCATCCTCCCATCCATTCATTCATGTATCCATCAATTTTTTCACCCATTCACATTCATCCTATCCATCTACCCATGCATCCAACTGTCCATCCTCCCACCCATCTGTCCATCCATCGATTTATCTACCCATCCATCCCATCCATCCATCCATCACCAAGTTCCAACACATGTAAGACAGCCTAGACCTTCCCAGAGGCCACCTGCCACGGTGGTAAAAGCATGGTTTCTGGAAGCAAGGATGGGTTGCAGGACCTTCCTGCGCCTCAGTCTCTTCACCTGGGACAGGAAGTGGCAGCAGCATTTGCCTCTTGGGGCTATGGTTGAACTGAGGAGACCGTCGATGCAATGCCCCCACACAGAGCTGGGTCCAGGGCTGGCGCTCAGTGACAGAACCTGTAGCTCATGTGCGCTGAGTACCCACCGTCTCCCAGCCATAGTGTGCTTTTTAAACGGAGACATCTAATTGCTCTCAGAACACAAAGGGTTTCTCTTGTTTAATAGCAGGAGAGTCTGATGGAAAACTCCCCAGTTCAGATTTTAAAACGACACCAACAATCCTAGGTGAGTTTTCAAGGCTGGGTCTGCTTCTCTCTACAAGTGAAACCTATGGCAAGTCACTTTTGGGACCCAGCCAAAGCCCGGTTTTTCCACCTCTAACAGGGAGGTGCTGTTATTTACCTGACCCAACTCAGTGGATTGTTTAGGATTAAATGAGTGACACGTTTCATGAAAGTCCTCTGCAAACTGTCAAGCTCCGTAAGCAGCTCAGGGCAGGGGCCACCCACAGCCACATGGACGGGGAGAGCCTCTTCACCCTGCATACCCCTCCTTCCTGTGTGTGGACAGAGATGGGCTCATTTGTGCACTACACACACAAGCAGCGCCTTCCAAGTCCCCAGAAGGCATGGTGAAACAGCGGGAGGATGATACAGTCCCGCGGAGCTCGGGGCAGGTGCCTAACGCCGTGACAGCTCAGGCAGAGAGCGGTCACCCCTCACCGCACCCCACACCGGTGACCTTGACTTCTGGTGAGTATTCTCCACACCCACAGATCTGCAGCTTTAAAGCAACAATGCACGGAGGCTGCAGAGCAGGACGACCACCTGGGATCATTGTGGGCTGGGGCAGCCTTTGCAGGAAGCATCTGGCTGTGGCCTCCTGTGCCCATCACAGAAATATGTGTGCAGCACCCCATGCTCCTGGGTCGCCCCTGCCCTGGCTGGCAGCTTTTTCCCACTGTGGTAAACTACACCTAAAATAGACATTCGTTTGATCACTTTTAGGTGCACAGCTCTGCGGCGTTAAGTGTATTCACACTGTGTGGCCATTGCTACCGTCCTCCTCCAGAATTCTTTTTCCCAAAATAAAATCCTGTCCCCGTTAAACATAAACTTCCCATTTCCTCTCCTTGGAAGCCGCTGTTCTACTGTCCGTCTCTGTGGTTTTGACTGCGCTATGCTCATATAAATGGAACCTTTTAATAATTGCCCTCTTGTGACCGGCTTATTTCACTTAGTATGATAATGTTCCGAAGTGTGGGTCAGAATTGCTTCCTTTGTAAGTCTGAGTGGTTGCCATTCTGTGTAGTGGCGGCACTTTGCTTCTGTGCCCGTCAGCCTGTGGACACGGGTTGGCTGCATCCACGTTCGGGCAATGTGAACGGTGCTGCTGCTGTGAGCATGGGGGCAGACCTCTCTTCAGGTCCTGCTTCCCGTTCCTTAGGCTGTTTGCTGGGAGATGGGATTGCTGGACTCGGCAGCAACTCTAGGTCTAGCTGTGTATGGGATTCCAAGCTGTTTTGCACGGCGGCCTCAGGGTTCCGCATCCTCGCCAGCAATGCACAGGGGCTCCCCTTTCTCCAAATCCTTGACAACATTTGTGAACGTCTTTTTTTTGTAACAGCCATCCTGAGGGTTGTGAGGTGGTGCTGGGGCTTTTTGCAAATATAACCAACCCAGTCACCGCCCCAGGGAGAATGGGGACTTGGCTGCTGCGGGGGAGGGGTGGTCCCCTCACCCATCCTGTGCCCAGAGGGGCTGGCAGAGGGAGGGCCTTTTGCCTGCATTTTGGTGGCAGATCTTCAGGGTCTTGGCTGGATCTTCTGTGCCCCTCCCCCATGTTCTGTTTGACCATGGTCATTCTCGTGGTCCCCTGAGAAGGACAAGGCACAAAGGAATGAGGAACAGGCAGGGGCCCAGGTGCAGGCAGCAGAGGCAGCGCTGTCACTACCAGAAAGGATGTCCTGGGGAAGCCAGCTGCTTGGGAATTCTGGGGGTTAGGGCAGGAGGAGGAGAATTCTCTAGGCTGACCAGCTTTGCACACACTTGCCACCCACTTCTGCCTGAGCGCTAGGGCTGCAAGCACATCTTCCTGGTCCATGCCTGTCCCCAGGATCTCCCCACCGAGCTCCCAGAGCCTGCCTGCCCATGGCCTGTCCCGCTAGACTCCAGAGCAGGGGACACGACACAGGCCTCGAAGCTTTGGGAAATGGCTTAGAGGCAGTGGGGGCTTCCCAGGCTCTGCCTGGGAAAGGCAGAGAGCATTTCCCTACACCCCAGAAAGCGTGGCCATGACAGTAGCGGACCCGAGCCCTCTCCGGCACAAGCCAGGTGGGACGCTGGTGGCCAGGCCTGCTGATGAATGCAGGTGGCTCCATACACGACGGAGTGCACCTGGGGCCGTTCTTCTGAGTTTCCCCTTGTCTCATTTCCAATACAGAAAGCTCCCTGCCCTCCCTTTGGCAACTTGGCTCATGGCTGTTGCTGAAATTTTTAGGCAGTTTACCCTCCGCGGATTAACTTATCTTGAAACTTCAGACCATGACTCACATAAGAATAGCACTCCTGGCGCCTCTGAATGGAACGTGGCGATGGCACAGCCCTCGTGAAAAGGCAAAAAGTGACTCCTATTTAATCCGGGAGAGTTTGGCTCCAATCATTAAAAATGAAAGAGAGAAAAGAAGTTTCGTTTCAAGAGAGAGACCTGCTAGGGCTCTTGTTCCATTAATAAGCCAAGTGATTTTTAAATGAGGATCTTGCTTGAATAATTCGTTTTATCATTTACCAACTAAAAAGGAGCATCAATCCCATTCCCATCTCCAGGCTGTCCCAAGGGGCCTTGCTGCCTTTTTCTCATCTCCCAGCCCAGCAAGCATGGCCTTTTGTCCATCTTTGAGAGGAGCGGCTCTGGCCACTCTTCCACAGGGCTCTCAGCCCAGCTGCGGCCCAGGCCGGAAGGCAGGAGACAGGGCTGCCGGTCCCACCTGCCCCTCTTCTCCCAGTGCCTGTAGGCTCCGGAGCTCCACGCCCTCCCCCGACGCCCCAGGCTCCTGAGTCACTCTGTCACTGCAAAGCGCCGGGTGCCTGAATCCCAGAGGGAAGCCCAGGAAGCCTCTGCAGGGGCGGCAGAATGGCAGGCTTTGCAGGAAGGTTCCGCAGCTGGGCTGCATGGAGGGCGGTGAGCTGGGGGCTCACCCTCCCTGAGCCACCCCAGGGCTGGGCCACTCACCTCCTCTGATGGTCCCCTGCAAAGACCACAGTGGCCTAGGCTAGAGGCCCCTGCAGTTCTGACTCAGCCCTTGGCGTGCAGAGATTACCTGGACTCCAGTCCAGCAAAGCTTCCTGGGTGCAGTGGGGCAGGCAGGGGAGCCTCAGTTTAGGGTTTTTGTTTGTTTTGTCTTACTTTGCTTTTTGCTTTTGTTTGTTTTTCTTCAAGCTCTGCTTTTTAACTTTTTATTTTGAAATATATAATCGTGATCCATGGAAAGTTGCAGGGGTGGCACAGGGGTCCCAAGCACCCTCTCCCAGGAAGGGGGCACCAGGAAGCCAGGGAGGGGACACACATGTGTGTCTGACTCTCCATTTATCACACAGGTGGATTTGTTTAATGGCCATCAGGCTGCACAGCTACTCCCACAGCCAGAGAGACCTCCCCTACCCCCACCCCGAGGCCGAAGCTGGGTTTCTCCTTGCCCACCCTGGATCTCCTCTGAGGGTATCTATGAGGCTGAGCCTCCCGGTGTGACCATTGGAGGAGCCCTTAAGAGCTGCCTCAGTTGCCTGCTTTTACCTGAAGCGGCAGCTCCTGCTCATCCGATGTCACAGCCCTCAATGTCACAGCCCTTCGCCGTAACTCTAAGAAGCTGCCCGTCACTGCCCCTTGTCAGCTTCTCTGTTAATTTCACCTTCTTTCTTTTTTCTTTTCTTTTTTATTTTTACTTTTACTTACTTTCTTCATGTCATGCTTCCATTCTCCCTTAACAAGCATCTAAACTATATAAAATATTAGCTTTGTTCTCTTCCAGCATAAAGCATCTGTGATATGATAAGAAAAATGACATGAAAATATGGCTGGGCGCAGTGGCTCATACCTGTAATCCCAGCACTATGGGAGGCCTAGGTGGGCGGCCCACCTGAGATGAGGGTTCGAGACCAGCCTGGCCAACATGATGAAACCCTGTCTCTGCTAAAAATACAAAAATTAGCCGAGTGTGGTGGCAGGTGGCTGTAATCCCAGGTACTCAGGGGCTGAAGCAGGAGAACCACTTGAACCCAGGAGGCAGAGGCTGAAGTGAGCAGGTATCGCACTGTGGCACTCCAGCCTGGGTGACAGAGTGAGACTCCATCGCAAAAAAGAAAGAAAAGAAAACAAATAGCATGTTTACTGAATTTGTGCTTTTGCAAAAACTAGGTTGTCCTGTGCTGGGAAATACTGAATGTGCTTTGGAGGAGTAACTGATGACAGACCATGGAATGTGAAGGGAAGGACAGTCTCAGTCACAGGTGTCACCGACGTGCAAAGCTTCCTTGCACATCCTCTGCTCCTCCAAACTCCCCACCATGGCTTTGGCTGTCTCTGAGTCATGCGGCGGAATGTGAACCAGTGTTTCAGGCTGAACCTCGGTAGATGCCGATTTTAGGGATTTTTTTTGTCATGTGTGGATTCTGGATAATATTTTTTCCCCTAAAGTTAGTTTCTCTGAGTCCAATTGAAAGACTCTTCCCGTCTCTGAACCTTAGAGTCTTATTAAAAAAACAAGCCTGGGATACGACCCTCCTCTTGTTCTGGTCACCTCTCCTTTATCCGGCATAATTGATTTTTAAAATGGCTTGTCTGAAGCTCATCACTGCACCATACTCTGGATGGAACTGTTGTGGACAATTACCAGGGCTTTGTAAGATTCGTTCCCCAATTTACCCATCTGTCAATCCACAGTGCCACGGGTGTGTGGGAGGTTAGGTGGCCATGGGACAGGTCATTGTTTGACCCAGCTCAGCCTTTGGTCCCATGGAGGTAGCTGGAGCCTCCCTATACATTCTGTCCTGGATGCACTTTTCCTGGGTGGTCCCACTTGCCAAGCAGCTCCCACCTCAGGCCATGCAGATGAGTGTGTACTGCCCTGTGGCTGCTGCAGCTAGCCCCCAAGATCACCTTGGCAACTGGGTGATCAGGCCAGGCTTGGTGCTGCAGGCAGGCTAGTTCCATGAACGCCATCACCGGGTGAACAGTGGTGTCTGATCGCTGGACTTGCCACAGGCTGAGTTCATGAAAACAGAGTTCTGGAGTGTTTCTATCTGCAACCTGGCTGTCCCTTTGGGACAGCTTCGTCCCTCCTCCCTCCTCCCTCCTGCCTCTTCCCTCCTCCCTCCTCCCTAGGGCAAGAGCATTTTCCTTTGCTTTTCTAACCTCCTGACCCCTCTGCCTGGTCATCTGACTCGCTAACATTTGGGCACAGTCTTCTGGACATATGGTCAAGTGCTTCTCATAAACCCCCAAGAGGCTTCACTCAGAAAACTGGCCTGAGGCCTGACCTCAGCCTGGTGTGACAGTGACAGCCTTCTGGAAGCTTCCTGAAGAGGAGGCCCTGTCTCAGCTGGAGGTGGGGTGTGTCTGCTTCTTAGAAAGTGCATGAAAAATGGCAGGAACCGTCAGGACAGCAGCAGGTGGGTAATGGACCCCAGCCTTCGGGGGCAGCTGAGGCCAGAGTGGGAGTGTTTCTCTATCACTGATGGCCTCAGAGTCCACTAAATGGAGCTCAGAACTTTTCTGTTATAACCCATTGGTTCTGAATTGTGTATTCCTAGATTCCTTAAGATGGGGTTGATATCCACAGACCTTCAACCCAGAACACTGCCGTGTACACCTAAGGCGTCCCATGGAACCTTGGACGGCAGCAGGTGGGCCCCGCCTGGCCATGGGCCCTGGTTGTGGAGTTACACACGGGACCTCTTTGAGCTGGCGTGCTGCGCAGCTGTGTGGGTGGGAGGCGCCGCCAGTGCAGTCCTCAGGGACGGGCTGCTGCAGCTCCAGGAAGAGCCTGGGAGGCCCTGTAGGAGAACAGTGGTAGCCCAGGTGGGGAGGGGGTGCAGGAGCGACACCATGATGATGAGGAGTGAGTTCCACTGGGAAAAGGAGGAGACAGAGGCTCGTGGTTGATACCCAGGCCCAAGGAATGCTGGTTTGACAATGCTGGGACAGAGGACAGAAGCAGAAAGGTGGTTTTGTGTTGGAAGAGGGTGAAGAAGCCCAGGTTCACCCAGCACATCTCCACACGCTCAGCAATGTATGAGGATAATGGCCTCTGGTATTAGGGTGCACATGGGGACTGTGCTTGGCATTAGAGGACCAGGGGGTGGGGATTCCTGCCCTTGTGGGATTGTGTGTTGGGGAGACCAGCAGAGGACACAAGCGCTTGGTTCAGACCATGAGGAAGGAATGCTGTTAAGACAGTGGGTAGATGTGACTGAGAGCCGATGGCCGGATGGGAGCTCCTTCTGAGCGCTGTCCAGGGAGGGGACCTCTATATTGAGGATGAGCAGACCTGAAAGGAGCCTGAAGGCGGTGGAACAGCAGGTGCAGACGGAGGTCAGAGTCCCGATGGGCACACATGCCAGGGGGTCAGTCAGGGCAGGGACTCGGCTACAGGGACGGACGGCCCCTCAGCCTCAGTGGCTTCACACAACCGAGGATCATTGCTTGTTAATGCAGCATCCAGCACAGCCCCGCTGACTTGGCTTATCTGGACCACACACCTGGAGGAGGCAGCTCCCAGGTCACTGCAGCAGCAGAAGCAGGGCTGGAGGCCCTGTCCAGAGGGCCAAGGGCCAGGATGGCGTAGATGAGAATGTGCTGTGTGCAAGGCCAGGGGCCAGGCAGCCAGCAGAGAAGGATGTGGCAGGTGGAGGTGTCCACAGGTAGTCAGGCGCTCCCTGTGCTGGCGATGACTGTGCTGAATTTAGCACAGGCCTGTTTAATACAGTTTTGGGTCACTTTCTTGTGCCACCAAAAATTTAATATTGATCATGTGGCACCAGCACAAAGGGTTTGCTGCTGCCAGAGGCCAAGTTCAGCTCTGAGATGCCTGGATTTGAGTGGCTGGAAAAGGACGAGGGTCTGTCAAAGCAGGCAGGAGGAGTGGCAGGGAGAACTGGGGATGTGCCCGTCATGGATCCCCATGGCAGAAGAGACCCAGGAAGGAACTGGCCGGTGGGGAAGTAAAGCAAAAGAAAGAGCCAGAGAGGGAGTCTCACTCAGCACTCAAGCGCCTGCCCACAAGGGAGGTCCAGCAGAGAGACATTACTCTGCTGAGGGTGTGGGAATTCGAAGGCAAGGGGCTGGGGGCTTGGGAGGAAGGAAGCTGTGTGTAATTAGTATGGATGCTGCAGGGAGTGTGGAGAGGGCCCGGAGCAGGTGGAGAGAGCGTCTCGGCCGGAGTGGGCACCTCCTGTTTGGAGTGGGGATAAAGGAGTTCACAAAAGGGAAGCCTGAAGTTGGAGAAGAAGGAAATGCAGCTTTATTTAGTGAGATGGAATGTGAGGGAGCAAAGGCATGAGATGAAAGAGCAGGTGGACCAGGAGCCTTGTGAAGCCTGAGGCAGAGGAAGGGGTGATAATGTAGAGGAGCAATATAAAATATTAAGCTGGTGAGGAGGAAATTTGAGAACTTTATCACCAAAGCTCAGAAATGTAGGATGTGGTGTTTGCTGTTTGAGCAACATCTGTTTGAGGGCTGACTTCGGGCCAGGATATGACTGAGGATGTGGCTGCAAATACCATGGCGACCACTCAGACAAGGCCCTTCTCTCATGGACTGCATAGTCTAGTGGAGAGAGACCATGGACATTGGGGTGAATGGAGGATGGATGGATGGATGATAGATGTGAGATGGATGGATGGATAGATAGATGGATGGATGATGGATGGATGGATGATGGATATGGGTGGATGGATGGATGGATGGGTGGATGATGGATGGATGGATGATGGATGTGGATGGATGGATGGATGGATGGATGGGTGGATGATGGATGAATGATGGATGAATGGATGGATAGATGGATGGATGATGGATGTGGATGGATGGATGAATGGATGATGGATGGATGGATGGATGGATGATGGATGTGGATGGATGGATGGATGGATGGCTGATGGATGAATGGATGGTTGGATGGATAGCTGATGGATGGATGGATGGATGGATGACGGATGAATGGATGGATGGATGATGGATGGATGTGGATGGATGGATGGATGGATGGATGGCTGATAGGTGGATGATGGATGGATGGCTGATGGATGGATGGATGGTTGGATGGATAGCTGATGGATGGATGGATGGATGGATGACGGATGAATGGATGGATGGATGATGGATGGATTATGAGTTGGTGGATGGATGATGACTGGTTGGTGGGTAGGTGGATGGATGGACCAATGGGTGGGTAAGTGAGTGGATGGATTACAGACAGATGGATGAATGAACATGTTATGAGTTGGTGGATGGGTGATGGCTGGTTGGTGAGTGGATTGATAGATGGACCAATGGGTCTGTGTGGGGGAACATGGATTATGAATAGAGGGATAGATGGATGGATGGGTAGATGAGTGGATGGATGGATGGATGGATTGGTGGATGAGTGGGTTGATGGAAGTATGAATAGATGGATGGTCAGATGGGTGGATGGCTGAATGGATGAATGATGGATGGCTTATGGGTTGGTGGATGGCTGAATGGATGGAAGATGGATGATGGATAGATTAAGGGTTGGTGAATGGATGGATAGAAAAAGGTGAAGGAGGCCAGGCGTGGTGGCTCATGCCTGTAATCCCAGGACTTTGGGAGGCTGAGGTGGGTGGATCACCTGAGATCAGGAGTTTGAGACCGGCTGGCCAACATGATGAAACCCTGTCTCTACTAAAAATACAAAAAAATAGTTGGGTATGGTGGTGGGCACCTGTAATCCCAGCTACTCTGGAGGCTGAGGTGGGAGGATCGCTTGACGACGGGAAGCGGAGGTTACAGTGAGCAGAAATTGTGCCACTGCACTCCAGCCTGGACAACAGGAGCAAAACTCCATCTCAGAAAAAAGCAAAAGAGAAAAAGTAAAAGGTGGGAGAGGGAGATCAGAGACATGGCCGATTAGGAATTGAAAGGTAGCCAAAAATATGAAAAAGAACAGCATCCACCATAGACGAGCAGAAGGGGCAAGCATCACTGAGAGAAGGCCCCAAATATGAGGGGATGACCTGTGGGTCTCCTGCCCCCCAAAACTTCCTCTTGATCTCATGGCACCCTTCAGTAAACACTTACCTCCATGATTAGTCACTGCTCACCACTTTCTGGAAGTGATTGCTGAATGAATGAATCCTACAGGAGAAATGAGATTTATGCTGTGGCTTTCTAGGGAGAGTGTGTCCTGGCAAACAGGAGCCCCTTGTGTTCTGTAGAATATCCTAATGGATTTGAATATGCCAAGGGTGTTAAAATTACAGGAGAACTGCTGAGATCTGAAAAGAAAGAGCAGGAAGTGTTTTGAACTGGCGGTGGGGGGACATTTTGGAGGGAAGTACGATGGATGGAGGGGAGCTGAGAGGAGCAGCTCCCAAGCAGCTCCCAGTGAGTGACATAGAGCCCAACAGTGGGGAGGGGCCTGGTAGTTCCCAGGGCATTGGTTGAAGAACCTGGTGAAATATCAAGATGGCTGTCATTCAGTGTGAGGCACACAATGCACGTAAACCTTCCTTTCTTCCTCTTTGCCCACATTGTGAGTTAAATCCTTTGGAAATGGGTTGGTTTCTGGTTTTACTTTGACATGTGGGTAGATGCGATGCAGAACAGAGGTGCTCTATGAGAGATGGATGGATGATGGATGGGTTATGGGTTGGTGGATGGATGGATGGATGATGATGGATTATGGGACAGAAGCAAAGGTGACCCTGAAAACTGAAGCACCCTGAAAATTCCCCAAGATCTTAGTGAGATTCAGATTCCACAAGTGTGGAGCAGGGGATTGAAGCCAGCTCAGGTTCCAGGGACCCACGGATGCCAGTAGCCACCTATGCCATTGTTATGATGGAATGAATGACGCCATGTGGAGGACAGCCAAGGCCACCTAGTCATGGTCTTCGAATGCCAGGCTCTGTTATTACCGCCGTAGAATGAATGAACACGTGCATAAGTGAATGACGGAAAGAAAGAAAGTGGCAGCATCCACCTTGAACACCCCTGTGTGCAGGATAAGCGACATCCCACAGTATCTGGTGGCAGTTCTGAGGTCCATGCAGGGTGGTAAATTGACAATGTAGCACAGCATGAATGTATAATGTAGGCCCTGCCACTACTTCCATTATGGTCATCTGTGCTATTATAGTCTGTGCTGTTACATGCCCGCCATTCATATGGGGCTTTCCAGGCCCTCTTTTGGAGGGGGACACACATCACACTGGTGGACGCTGACACCCTCTGCCAGCAGGGCAGCTCAGCATGGCACGTGCCATTGAATTAATCAATTTCTTGCTTTGATTGTGTGAGATGGCTGCTCTGTCATTTCCTTTGTATGCTTGCTAATGTTCAATGCTTACAGTTCCTAACCTGAAATAAAACCATTTACGATATTAATTTATACACACGACATCTTCAAAGACATGATGAAAGCCTTGCATAAGAGGTCATCTTGATGAAAATCAGAGTTAAACATTATCGTGGGAAGGAAAGGACATCGCCACAGGCTCGCCTGTACACAGACCCAGACCCTGCACGGTTTTCAAGAGAGAGACGCTGTTTCCCTAGCCTGGGTCTCCTCTGGCTATATACATTCTTAATGCGGCACCGAAGGCTTGAGCTTCACAGGAACTCTTGGATCTGTGAACAGCATCTTTATTTCTTGGTGGGCCTTAGGTCAGCTGGCCAATTATTTTATGTCCTTTTTTATACTGAGAATACCACTGTGGACAGAAAATTATCTGGTTAGATAATTTTGAAAATGCCCATCTTTGTCACCTTGGAGCCGATGTGTCAGATACTGAACCCAAACCTGGCTGCATCGTCACAATCGCCTTCTGTTCCATTTTAAGTAATTACTTTCTTACAGGAGTTTTGTTGTTTTATCATAGTGGATAGTTCACTTGGGAGAGCTGATGGGAAAAAGAAAGCCATAGATCTGGCTTCCCCGTGAAGCTCCGTAGCTTCTGATGCTTAGTGTTAGATTTTGATATAAACTCCCAGAGAAAATAGCAAGATCTCTCTTTAACTGGAGGAAGGCAAGTGCTTAAAGTCGTTGACTCTTCCTGGTCTTTGTGACATTATCAGCGGGGCAACCCAGGCCAGCCATGCAGCCCGGGGAGACTGGCAGCCAGCTCAGAGAGCACGCACAGCAGCAGCATCATGCGCCTCTGCGGCCTGGCTCACCACGGGCACAGTGGCCCCACGCCATCCAGGTTGCACGCGGGCCCCGACTCCAGCGATGAATATGCACGTGCATAAATGTGAATCTGACTCAGAAGACAAGTATGCAAGTAGACACGTTTTCTGAGTGCAGACCAACCACCTAGCCCCATGCTGGCTTCCAGGGCCCATGAGGGGGCTGCCGCTATTGAGGGGGATTGGAGGAGAGTTTAGAAAAGTGGAGGAGCTATTGTCACGTGAGGGGGATACCGCTGCCATTATGAGACAGGTGAAATAAATCTGTAGATTGGAGTCCAGGTCACACCCCTTGGGGAGGAGAGGAGGCATGCTTTGAGATGGTTTGGAGATGGATCTTTAAGAGTTGGCAGGAATTTGCTGGTGACGAATTTTATAGAGCAGCCTTGAATTCATACGTGATTTTCCTACTGATAGAAAATTCTGCTTTCATCACCCAGCAAACTCAGCAGCGATTAATTAAACATGAAACATTGATTAATGTTTGAAGAGTAGCAGGAGTGTGGGCTATGCTGTTGGTCTGTCTTTGGGCAATTCTTGGTTCTGTTTCTGCTAATAACTCCTTAATACCATGGGTTTCAGCTCTGAGACCCAGGAAGTGAGTGGCGCCAGGTGAGGCAGCTGGGCCTGCTGGGGAAAAACCGGCCTGCATTCTGGAGGGTGGTGGCTGGTGGCTGCATTTGCTGCATGTGGCTGGGCAGGGGGGTGCCAGAGGCCAGGTGGGTCCCTGGGATGTGCAACTCCATGTTTTCCCTAGCCCTGTACTTTCCTCTCGGCTGGATGTGCGGGACAGGGTGGGGCACGGGAAGGCGGCAGGACGGAAGGGGACCCTGGAGAAGGAGAAGGCAGCCTGATACGGGGTTTGGGGAGAGGAAAGCCAGTGCTGTGCCAGTGATTTGGGGGCGTTTTCGAGCCTCTCCCCATCTCACAATTGGTGTCTGTTCAGAGGCTTCTTTAGAAGGTTGGGCCTTTTCATTCACTCAGCACAGAGGATCCGAGGGAGCTCAGCAGGGTGGGCCACCCCTCCAGCTCCCCACAGCCCACCGGCCCCTCCCTCAGTTGTTCCCACAAATCAGGCCTTCTCCTCACAACACCCTGCTACCCCAAAGCCCTCAAGGAACCATCAGGTGCATTCTGGCTCAGAAGACATCCTTCACCTCAGCACCCTTGGTTAGCAGGTATATCCAGCTGCCTGGTGGGTGTCGGCAAAGCCCTGACCCTACCACACCTGCAGCTTTGGGATCAGATGGGGCTGCCTGACCCACCGGCACCATAGCACCTGGGACCATGTGATATTTAGCAGCCCCTGAAATGTTTTCTTTAAAAATCAGAAAGAAAAAGTGAGTATGCTCTAGCCCAGATTGTAGTCCTCTTTTTAGCAATACAGTCATGAATGAAATGTAATTGTTAATTTTATTGTTCCAGAGGAAGGGGCCACCAAGGCAACAGTGCCTGAGGCCCACAGAAGTCCTAGGGCAGCCTGGACTGTGGAATGGGGAACCAGCAGGTGGGTGGCAGAAAGGTCTGCACCACAGAAGGAACTCCTTACCAGGCTGGGCAGAAGGTGTAGGCAGGACAGAAGGCTCGAGGGGGAGGGTTGTTGAAGGTGATCAAAGATGAGAACGGAGAGGTGGCCAGGGCCAGGTTATGTCTGCAGCGAGAACGTGGGGGTTTACTTGGAGGGCAGCAGGAGCTGGTGGGCAGTTTGAAGTATCCGTGAGAATCCCCCAATGAATACAGAAATAAAAGTCCTCTCACCTTTGTTTCCTATTGTACTGTGACAAAGCACCATAAACTGACTGCCACACAGAACTGTAGGTCGGAGGTCTCACTGGACTGTAATCCAGGCGTCTGCAGCGCTGGTTCCTTATTGAGGCTCCAGGGGAGAAACCACGTCCTTGCCTTTCCATTTCTGGAGGGTGCTTGCATTCCTCAGCTTGTGGCCCCTTCTCCTGTCTTTGAAGCCAGCAAATGCATCATTCAGACCTCTCCTTCCATCCTCACATCTCCTGCTCTGACTTCTCTGCCTCCCTCTTTCCCTTTTAAGGATCCTTGTGATTACTTTTAGGACTGACTTGCTGTCATCTCAGGATCCAAGACCATGCTGTCATCTCAGGATCCTTAATTCAATCACACATACAAAGTCCTGGTTGCCATATGAGTCTAGGTCAATTTTTAGTTGCTACAACTGAATAGCTGGGACTGGGAAATTTATAAAGAAAATGAATGTCTTTCTTATAGTTCTTGAGACTGTGAAGTCCAAGATCAGGCAGATGCGCCTGGCTGGCTTCAGGTCAGGGCCATGTGCTGCGTCATAACATGACAGAAAGCATCGCACAGAGGGTGTAGAGAAAGCCAGACTGGCATTTACAACAGGCCTACTTTTGTGATAACTAGCCCAGCCCTGTGATAACCCATTAGTCTCTTAATCCACGAATGGCTCTGCCCTCATGACTCAACTACCTCTTAAAGGCCCCACCTCTCAATACTGTTACACTGGGAATTAAGTTTCAATATGAGTCCCATAGGGAATAAACATTGAAACCATAGCACCATGTCAGGTCACATATTCACAGGTGCTTGGGATCAGGTCAAGGCCACTTGGGAGACCATTATTCTGCCCACCACACCTCTGGAAAGAGGGAAACATGTGCACCAATGCCCTGAGTGTGTCTGGGGACCAAGAGGTGCATGTCCCATCTCTCTTTCACCCGTGGGTCCTGTGTGTGTCCAAGAAATCAGCATTTAGTGTCATCAGACCAGGCTTCCTCCTGAGACCTCAGGACTCCACCAGCTCAGAAACTGTTTGCTGTGGCTGTCACTGGCCATGGTGGCTCTTCTTTGATCAGCAATGCTGTACACAGCCAGCTGTTGCTACGCCAGGTCCTTGTGGTTTTCTGTTCTATGTTCTTTAACTTTGGACCTGCCCTTTCCTTAATCCGTCTGAGTTCCCCTTGTCATATGTGCTTTGGTTTGGGACACCCGCAGTAGACAAAGCCCCTGCTACATTAGTCCAGAAAAAAATAAATGATTCCAACACCAGTTAAAGAGGGCAAGGAAGACTTTCTGAGAATTTTGCTATAGGAGGGAGTGGTGGAACTCTGCTCTGAATACAGCAAAGACAGCTGAGGATTCACAGTCAATGAGCCGAGTGGGAGGTCAGGGGATGGAAAATTATGGAAAGGAACGTGACTGGAGGGCCAGGGTGTGGGTTCTTGCTAAAGACAGGCTAAGGAGTTAGATACCAAGGGTGGGGAATGAGGGACTTGGTCCAATATCAGGGGTGTGGAAGAGAGTCTCAGTGAATGAGCTGAGCTTTGCCAAAACCAGGCTTGGCAGGCCAAGGTCAAGGCCCCGTCCAGAAGTGTGCTCAGAGGAGGCTGAGTGAAGTTCTATCAGAAAGGGAGGCCACGTCACAGGCACGTATTAATCATCGGAGCACCCCTGAGGGTGGAGAGGGTCAGCACCTCCTCACAGATGTACAGGGTTGCACAGAGCCCTTCAAGGTGGGGGAGCAGAGGCCCAAAGCCAAGCCCAGCAAACCTGCCTGTGCTTTAGACAGCTCTGCCATCCTGCCTTAGCCTCCCCCTGCACGTCTCAGCTCCCTCTTTACAAGGTCACTCATCACAAGGGACCCACCCTGTTGCCTCAGTTAACCTTAATTACTTCCTTGGAGGCCCCATCTCCACATTCAGCCACCCTCCAGTAGATTACTCAGTTTCCAGATGTGTTCTTCCCCAGCATTGCCAACAACTCTGCTGGCGTGTGCTTGTAACTCTGGACCCCATCTGCCTTTTGGACAGTGGTTAAGAGGACAGACAGCCAAGCTGAGAATCCCAGCTTTGCCTTGCATGGCTGTGCTGTGTCACCTAGGGCCTGTTACTTAATCTCTCTGAGCAGCAAGTTTACAGTTAAAAAGTGATTGCTGGCCAGGTGCAGCTGCTCAAACCTATAATCCCAGCACTTTGGGAGGCTGTGGCGGGAGGATCACTTGAGCCCAGGAGTTTGAGACCCGCCGAGGCAATGCAGTAAGACTTCATCTCTACAAAATGTTTTTTAAAAGTTATCCAGCTATGGTCTCACCTGTGGTCCCAGCTACTCAGGAGGCTGAGGCAGGAGGATCGCTTGAACCCAAGGTCAAGGCTGCAGTGAGCTATGCTCACATGACTGCACGCCAGCCGGGGTGACGGAGCGTGACCCTGTCTCAAAACAGCAAATTGAGCGCTAACATTTCCTGGTGCTTCTGAGTGTGGGGAACCGTGCTGAGAGCTGTGTGCCCATTCTATTTACCCCCTTCAACCACCCAAACCACAGAGTGCCACTGTGATCACCTGCATGCACTAAGGGGGAAACTGAGTCACAGAGTGGTGAGGTAGCTTGCCCAAGATCACACAGCCTTCAGGAAATAGAGCCACAACTCAAACCCAAGTCATCTGACCCCGGAGTTAGCCCTTCTCCTCTAAAGTGGAGGGAAAGGCAACACCCTCCTCTTAAGGGCAGTGGGGAGGAGGATGGACAGCCGGTCTGGATTCCAGCTCTGCCATGCTGGTGTCTGAGACTCTCAGGGGATATTGTGTGTTCAGGGCCTGGCCCAGCCCAGCATGCAGTGAGCCTGGGAGGAATATTCTAATGGTACATGAGGCTATTCCCAGCCTGGGTCATCATTTCACGAGGCTTGGAATCACTCTCCTTCCAGCTCAGAAGGCCGTGCATGCTGTGAGATCCTTACAGTGGGAAGTGGGCTCATTAAAGAACCCAGCGCCTACAGAAGGGTCCTCTTCCCCTTGCCTGGATGTCTGTTCAGGAACTCGGCTGACATTTGAACCTCTGGGTACTCAGGTTCCCAGGCCCTCACACCTGGGCCGTCTTCTGTGAGGGTTTATTCAACCTGCACCTGCTCAGCCACCCCTGTTCAGAGCTCTGGTCAGGCATGTTCCTGCCAGCTGACAGCCACCCTTCAAAAGGGCCCACACAGAGGACCAGGACACAGTGATCACCGACTGTGGGCAGGGGCGTCAGACACACCTGGGCTCACCTTGGCTCTCCCACCTACTACTTGTGTGACCCTGGGTCAATCGTTCACACCCTCTGAGCCTTAGCTGATCGTCAAGTAGGGAGAATGGGGTTGCTGAGGGGGATCCCTGGAGGGACGAGGGTGAAGAGGGGCCATGTCTTGGGGCTCTGAGCAGCTTCCGCCCTCACCCCTGCAGGCAGGTGATGGCTGTAGGTGTGGATCAGGCTTTGGCGCCCCAGCTGCCTCCTGAACCCCAGGCACGTCAGCCTCCAGTTCATTAAGGCCAACAGCATTACAAATTCTGCAAAAACTCTTCAAGGAAGGACTGTGAATTAAATAACCACAGGAAAGCGTTTCCTAAGGAGTTAAGGCCAAACCCAGCCTTCAACATTTTGTTAGGACATTTTCTGATTCCAGTGTGCCCAAATACTCAACTTCCACATTGGCTCAAAACTGCAGGTGTGGTTAAAACACAACGTCTGTTACTCAGGAAGACTAAGAAAATGAAGACTCCGGGTGTGCGGGCTCTCAAGCGTCTGCCTAGTGAGTTCACCTCAGCAGTTCTTATTGTTCTTCACAATTATGCAAAATTGAGCACAGGATGCTTGGAGAGTGGGTGATGCCTACCCAGTGTGTCCTCTCCATCCACCTGAATATTTAGGCAAGGAGATGCCTCATCCAGCCAGTCTACCGCCAGGAACGTGTCCCCAAGCAGGTTCCTTGGGTTCTTAAGATTCCTAAGTGGCTCAGCCTTGGGTAGGACCAGGGTCTCATGCCCCAGGCGATTGGATCCAGAGCCACAAAAGTCCCCTTGCCAACACCCTTCCCCATGGGTGGCACCTGCTGTCTGCCTGGAGGCATCTCCCTCACACTTTGCCCAGCGAAGCTTGTCCAGCAGAAGTCCAAAACCATGATTCACATAGAACTGTACAAAGTCAGAGCGGTGATTTACAGAAGAAAAATGAAATTGTCAAATGCCAGAAACATGGGCTTTACATGTCTTTGTATCTCAAAATGATAGTCAAAGCATCTAATAGGAAACGTACATCAGCATACACACACACATTCTCTCTCTCTCTCTCTCTCTGTCTCTCTCTCTCAGTCTGTCTCAATCTCTGTCCTCATACGGTGTTGAGGGGCTTCAGGTACACTGCTGGGGAAGATTTTCCCCACCAGGCTGATCCCCACCTGGAAGGCTACAGCTGGTTTTCCGAATGTGGGGAAGAGCCTGGCTGGTGCTCTGTGTCTGTGAGGCACTTGCTCTGTGGGCACCATGGGGAGTTGGTCACAGGTCCTGACCCATCTATTGCCCCTGGATGGGTGTTGGCTTAGGACATCACAGTGATGTGGCAGACTCGGAGAGAGAACAGCCCCCAGGGGACAGTTACGCAGCAGCAGCCAGTATCAGAAGCGCCAACCAAGATTGGCAGTCTCAGGTCACACTGGTCATGAGCGCGCCCATGCAGGGGCTGCGGCCTGCCGAGGGAGTGGGGGATGGACACAGGCTGGCCGGCAGGAACCCTGACTGCCAGGTGCCAGGACAGAAGAGGAGACACTTCCCAATCAGGAGCACGACTCACTGCAGGCAGGGTGGGCTCCAGCCACCTCTGACTCTTCCCTTGCTTCCCATCGTCCTCGGAGGAACGCGGGTGCAGAAGGCACTGGCCACACATCGATTAAGTATCACAGGGAACAGAAGAGGAGGATGAAACCACCTTCAACATGCTGATTCATTGTCGGGGTCTTTCTGACGAATGTGGGAAGAGGAGACAGGGAGAAGGTCGGGGCTTTCAGGAGGGTGGACGGAGAAAGGTCAGCCCGGTTGGAGAGGTGCCCGAGGCTGGTGATCATCAGCGCCTGCTCCCTTGCGCTTGCATTATGTATAAGGACTCACTGTGCAGACAGGATTTCTTACTCGCCTCCGAGGGCCAGCAGTGTGATGTGGAGAAGGCACGTAGACCTCGGGTCTGACCGAGCCGGATGCACCCCCAGGTCCGCTGCTCCCAGCGGGGCCAGCTCTGCCCTGAGCCTCCCTTTGTCACCTGGACGGTATGGGGTGGGGATTGTGGAGTGAATGCTCTGTGCTTGCTCTCCCCCAGGCTCTTCCCATTTCCATATTGGTGAGTCTCTCATCATCCCTTTACCATCAGAACTGGTGCAGGGGTGAATGGCAAGAAGAGGCTGTTTGCCGCAGCGTATAAAGGTCGTTTTTTGAGGCGTGCTCCCAGGGTTCATGCTGAGCCACGTCAAACCACCACTCTGGGTAGCAGTATTTGCGTGTGCCATGGGGATAGTAACGGTCACACCTCCCACTGTGGTTTAACGAAAACCAAGTGTGTTAACTTGCAAAGTGCTTAGAACAGTGTCTGGTGCCACGATTGCTGACTCCAGGTTTGCAGGAATTCTACTTTTATGGGAAGGAGTTTGCTCTGGAGGCCACACCCTCTCCGCCTTCAGCACGAGCTAGTAACACGATGGTCACGTATCTGACTAATTCCAGCCCTGTTTGTCCTCACCTGCACACGCCTGTCTGCCAGTGAGCTCTTCCCCCTTCTGTGGTTGCCAGATTCTGAAGACTTCAGGGGCAAAGGCCCCACCAAGCCCCCCAAGCATGCACGCTCACCTTTTGCATTCAACACCTGTCCTCTAGCCAGCCCAGGGTCAAGGGGAGCATGACGGGCAGAGAGGTCAACGAGGTGCCTGGGCTTAGCTGCCGGGGACTGTGTAGGCCAGGTGTGCAGCTCAGATCTTCCTCTACACCCTGCTGCTTTCCTCCTCACCTCTTTTTAAACCGTCTTCCCTTGCACGCTACTCCACTGAATCCGTTTTGAAATTCTGGAACTTGTACATCCAGGTTACAACTTAACAGTTGTCATGAAACTCTTCTTCAAAAGTGAAAAGCTGCCATCTCTGCAGTGGAGACGGGGCATCAGGGAGCCGGGCGTTGATGCTAATGCATCGCTTCCTGCAGGAGGAGACCTGCAGGCTTGAATCCTGCCAGGAGCAAGCGCGGCTAGACAGGGCTCGGTACCGGCTTTGGAAGATTGGATATTGGGAAACTGTAAAGCAGCTGGCAGGAAGTGTCTGTGTTTGTGATTAGCTTGCAAGAAGAGCATGGAAGCTGGTGAGCAGGTCTGTGACATCTTACTCCCAGGACAGTCCCTTAGCCTGGGACTCAGCCCTTATTTCCTGGGCTGTGACACCTGCGAGAAGGAAGACTGAGGCAGGACCTTCCGTTAGCCTGTGTGTGCCTGGCCTCCAGGACCTTCTGTTAGCCTGTGCCTGGCCTCCAGGAGCTTCCGTTAGCCTGCGTTTGTCTGGCCTCCAGGACCTTCCGTTAGCCTGTGCCTGGCCTCCAGGACCTTCCGTTAGCCTGTGCCTGGCCTCCAGGACCTTCTGTTAGCCTGCGTTTGTCTGGCCTCCAGGACCTTCCGTTAGCCTGTGTGTGTCTGGCCTCCAGGACCTTCCATTAGCCAGCACGCTGAGCTACGGCCTGGCTCCAGGCACTGTTTCCTGGAATCTGACAGCATGAAGCTCACCGCAAAGGATGCCGGGCCTTCTGCCTATGACGGAGCCCTGAGTCACCCAGGTTGTGCCAGCAGCTGCGCCTTCCCGGGCTGTTTGCACGTTCCTGAAGGGGGAGTTGCCAGCTATCCCAGTCTTACGTGCCTCTCCGTCTCACCTCTTCCAGTCCATTCTCCTCCATGCCGCTGCCTGGCCAGCCAATATTTTTAGACCAAAACTTAGATCATGTGACTGCTTTGCTCCAAATCCATCAACGGCTCTACATCCCGTTTGGAGTAAAATCAGAAGAATCTCTTCCACATGGCCATCCCTGATCTGCCACCGCTGACCGCATGTACTGTTCAAGATTCCAGCTACGTGAGCACAGGGCCTGCATTTTGTTCACCGCTGACTCCTTAGCACTGCCTTGCACAGACACAGCCATCCGTATATACTTACCTGTGGGATGAATGCCATGTTTGTCTTCTCTAATGGGCCATATGTTTCTGTAAGTTCATATGCATAAGAGATATATGTACCACATATCTGGAAGCGTGGATAATGCTGGCTGATGCTGTCATTAACCAGCGTATCTTAGTATTAGCCAGGAAGCTTTTATATTAAACATTTCTTCCCTCTTACTAAGCATCTCCCGTGCGTCAGGCACTGGGCAGAGCCAAGAGGACATAGTCTGGCCTGAGGTAGCTGATGCTTCCCCACCTTGAGAAAAACAGTATCTTAGAATCCATGTAGATGATCACCCATACACTGCATTTATATCGTATTTTAAAAGGTTTATTTCCATAATTAAAGGTAATAATAATTACAGGTCTTTAGTGCTGCTAATTCAGAAATAAGTAGTATTTTGTTAGTTTTTCTAAGAGCCAACAATTAGCTCTGTCTCTCTTGCTGGTGTGAGATTTATTTCGTGTAGACATTAGCAGGGGTTTTAATCAACACTTCATACACAGATTATCTATATAATTATGCTCTTCAACGGCCTGATAGTTATTTCCACCCAGGGATAACATCGAATCTTTACTAAAAATGGTTTTTCTTGTTTTTTTGTTTTTGTTTTTTTTAAGACAAAGTCTCACTCTGTTGCTCAGGCTAGAGTGCAGTGGTGCAATCTTGGCTCACTGCGACTCCGCCTCCAGGGTTCAAGCAATTCTCCTGCCTCAGCCCCCTGAATAGCTGGGATTATAGGGGCCCATTACCATGCCCAGCTAATTTTTGTATTTTTAGTAGAGACACGATTTCACCATGTTGGCCAGGCTGGTCTCAAACTCTTGAACTCATGATCCGCCCACCTCAGCCTCCCAAAGTGCTGGGATTACAGGCGTGAGCCACTGCACCTGGCCTGAAGGTGGTTTGAACCCAGGGCACACAGCACGGAGGGCACTGGTTTGCTTGTGTGAGTGAGTTCAAATTGTGACTGGCCATGGCAGTGAGTTCTCATTGCAGGGTCTCAACACTCTGGGAAGGGCAGGTGCCCCTTCAGTGGCATTTCTCGGACTCTAGGGATATTGAGTCTTGCTCAAGTCACCCAAAGGCAAGCGTCCCAGCCCCCAGCTAAGCGCACAGAGGCCTCCCAGGAGCATACCTGTGTCTGTAGCGGCGTTCCTTTCTACCTGCTGCTTCCCCACCCCTTACAGCCGGCAGCCTGTTTCACAGGGGCCCCAGCTGCAGTCAGCCCCCACCTGGAGGCCACGTGGCACGCTGAGCAGCGTGAGGTTGGACTCACACTGGCACCGGAACTCTGGCTTCCCCATTTAGTTACGCTGTGACCTCAGGCAGACGGCCCCACTTTGCAGGCATATCGGTGGCCATCTGGTCAGCCCTGTCGCAGGGGACTTGTACCAACCTCCTCTCCTCCAAATTCAAGAATTCCCAATTATGTTTTATCTGTACTCATTTATTTTCTAGTGATTTAGTGGTTTTAGTGTCTTTCTCGGGATCCTCTCTGTCTTAAGGTTAAACACAATTGTTTAAAAAACAGCGTTCCAATTTTGAGTCATCCTGTCTTTGAGGCTGAGGGTGGGAAGCCACTGGGGTTGGGTGTGCCAGGCAGGTGCCCTGGCTCCGGGGTAGAAAGCAGGCCCTGAAATGGTCCTGCCACCGAGGCGATAGAAACTCCAAGGGGAGAGGAGAGTCCCATAGGAGCGGGTGATGGACCCACTGGGTGCTGAGGGACAATTTCTCTTCCATACATTGCTTAGAAGATGTCCTTGGTCAGGACTGCAGCCTGTGGTCCCAGGGAGGAGGAAGAGCAAGCCAGGTGCTGTAGGGTCTGAGCTCATTCCAGCACTTTTAATGTCACCAACTCTTTAACCTTATTAAAGTACATAATATACACTCATGATAGGAAAAGCTGAAAATACTGGAAAGAAAATAAGATCCCTACAGAACCCCAGTATCCATGTGAAACTGCAGCGGCACGTTCGCACGGTGCCTTCCAGCCTCTGATCCTGTGTATATGTAGCTGTGTATGTGGGCTCACTTATTGCAGTGGGATTGCACCCTCCATACCAAACAGCAGGGGGCTTGGTCACTTAGTCATAGCCATGCTCGCCTATTTCATACATTCACGCCACAGTTTTAAATGACTGATTCACCATCAGGAGACAACTGTCGTCTGTTAAGCAGTCCCGTGTGACTGACAACTGAGTGATCACTAATTTTTCAAGATCATAAATAACATGGGATGAACACCCTTTATCTTTTTTGCATTTGTCTATTATTTCATTAGATACATTCTTAAAAATAGAAGTCTGAGGTCATAATGCATGGACATTGATAATGCTTCTAATAAAAACTGCCATACTGTCTTTAGAAAAACCCGATTTCCTACATCCCCACCATTGGCATTAGAGAAAAGCCACTCGAATCCATGGAATCTTGAAATTTAATTATTCCTGGGTAGAGTCCCAAAGAAGGGTAACACTTAGGAATTAATTCATGGAGTGATTTCTTCAAGTGAAAAATATATACATTTTCATTTCTCATCATCCCAAAGAAAGTTCAAGAATTTTAAAGAAACTTGAATTGTTGATTAGTTGTGTATTTACATTGTATGAGAAGCAATATAATCTTCAAAACGCAGTCCTATGGAAGATTCTTTAACCTTTTCACCTGGCTCTTTTGTAATTTATTCCACAGTTTGTCAGGTGTCTCTTAGTCCATTTCTGAGGTTCGTTTGGCATCAGCAATGCTTACTAAAAATATTTACAAAGGAAGGTGAAATAACATGAAATGGTTGTGAAATTAAAGAATTAAAGCAGGGTATGAATTCTGTAGGGAGTGTGGTCTCACCGACATCAAGTTTGCCCAGGATGGCCAGCGGCAGTGGCCGTCAAACCAGCAGGCGGAAGGCTCCACCCACCAGCACAGACAGGGCCACGCTGTGGTCCAGGAAGGGGCCTTGCAGGGCCAGATGCTCCTCTGAGACAGATGGACCCTGCCCCACTCTGGACAGGGGCGCGGGGCCTGAGACTGTGGAAACGCGTCTGCAGAGTCCCCAGTGCCGGCTGCTGTGGGGAGGAGGTGGGCACTGGGTCCCAGGGAGGGATTTCAGTGTCTTCATGAGAGTCAAGTTTTGTTTGTTTTCTTGACAAGGATGTTACATTTGTAACTCTATTAATAGCATGTGTGGTAGATATGCTCGCATGTACTCACGTATGCAGGTGTATATGTGTACATGTCTGCTTATGTGCATTTCACATGGGAAAAGGGCTAGACACATACCTGAAAATGTTAACCAAGACTCCTCAGGGGTGAGATTGTGAGTGTGATTCTTGTGCTTTAAAATTGTATGTGCCCTGTAGTTTGCAGTGGATGATATATGACTTCATTAACACAAACAGTATGTAAATGTCACGTTTTAAGGTATGCACTGGCACATGCGCACATGCACAAAACTCTCATTTCAGCCTTTTGGAGAGTGACAAGGCAAGTGGGGTCCAGTTAAAAGAAATGGCCATCGTTCCAGGCACTGCCGTCACAGGACAAGGGCTTCTTTGACCACCGCATGTCCTCGTCTCTCTGGGACACGAGCCCACTTTCTGGCTGGGCTCCAGCTTCAGGAAGGGGAAGCGGAAGGTAGCACCTACCCGCCTAGAAGCTCCGCTGGCTTTGTTGTTAGGTGTCCGTGTGTTCCCTGAGTTGGTCAGCTCTGAAAGCAGGCTCCGCTGGTCATTCATTCCTTCATTCATCCATGGGCCAGGCTCTGTTCTGTCCTGGGCATGGGGTTGCTGCAGGGTCAGCCAGCACAAGTCCCTGCCCTCAGGGACCAGGTAGTTCTGTCACCTACAGGGTCACCTGTATCACCTGCACACAGTCATGGCACAGCCCAGGCGAAGCGTATGGCTGAGAGATAGCAGCCGAGCTCCAAGGCTCCATGTGCCTAGAGAGGACGTGCTTCTGAACATCACCCTGTTGAGAGAGTGTGAGAGGCTTGAGGGTGACAGCTTCAGATATCGTGAACAGTCCTGAAGGGATGCAGACCACACGAAGCCACATCACCCTGGAGGAGCGAGTGGGGCCAGTGGAGTTGAGCCCTGCTTTGGTGGAAAGGGTGGATGAGGTAAAGGTGGTGTGGAGACTGGCTGTAGATGAACCGCCCACCGTGCTCTCTGACATGCTCTTGGTTGGGGTCCGCAGCAGGGTTTGCACTCTTAGTTAGGGTGTTGCTTGGGAATGCATGCTGGTGTGGGCAGGTGGATGCTGGGGTACACGGGTGCATGCTGGTGTGGCAGGTGTGTGCTGGGGTGCACAGGTCCATCCTGGGGTAGGCAGGTGCGTGCTGGGGTAGAGAGATATGTGCTGGGCTGGACAAGTGCGTGCTGGGGTGAGCAGGTGCGGGCTGGGGTGGACAGGTGTGTGCTGGAGTGGACAAGTGCATGCCGGGGTGAACAGGTGCGTGCCAGGTTGGCCAGGTGCATGCCAGGGTGGATAGGTGCGTGCCGTATTGAGCAGGTACATGCTGGGGTGAGCAGGTGCGTGCTGGGGTGGACAGGTGGGTGTTGGGATGGACAGGTGGGTGCTGGAGTGGGCAGGTGCATGCTGGGGTGGATAGGTGGGTGCTGGGATGGACAGGTGGGTGCTGGGGTAGAGAGGTGCATGTTGGGGTAGAGAGGTGCATGTTGGGGTGGGCTGGTGCATGGCCAGCCTGGGCAGGTGTGTGACTGCTGTGGGGCACAGCCTCCCCCTGGCTGAGGCGTGGGTCTGTGTGCATCATCAGGTTTCTCTCACTGTGGTCACAGGGGCTTCTGGGCTCTGCAGCCCCTCTCCTGGGTGGGTAGATGCGCGTCTCTGTGTCTAACAAGATCACCTGCCATTCTGCATCAAAGTGAACCTCAGAAAAATATCTCCTCCCAGGAGCGTGCCCTGTGTCTGTGAATAATAGGTGATGCCAGAGGCCAGGGTCCATTCATCAAGGAAACCCACCGTGTGACCACAGGCAAGACCTGTACCCACCCTGTGCCTCCTCTGTGAAAGGACAGAAGCAGTCAGGTCTTAGGCTGTGTCCAGAGGCTTGGGACGCAGGTAGGTGCGGGTGGAGGCCAGTGGCCTTCACAGCCATCAGCGCTCCACATTGCCACTGCCCAGAAACACCCACCTGGGGTGCACCAGACATGCCTCAAAGCAGCTGAGTCCAGCTGAGGCCCCCAAAGGCCTGTGCTTGGGCATCTGTGGCATCTGGAGCCATTTTTGGGCCAGAGCAGACACCTGGAAATATCTGAGCAAATCTGATGACAGGGTTTGTGCTAAACACATGCTCAGTCCTGCAGGTGCCACCCAGCGGGATCATTCCTCCCACCCAGAGCCGCGTGGACAAGGCCTCTGCACTGCCCCCTCTTCAGGGATCAGATCTCCTTCTTACCCTATCTCATGCAAACATGTTTTTGACACAAACTTAGCTGTTAACCAAACAGGGTCAATTGTCCTACATGCTTTGAATTACGCAGGAGTGTCGGCTCCCCAAACAGGTTGCTTCCATAGAACCTCAAAGGGTAACCTGTGCACACTCCGCGGATCTATCTTTGAACGACTTCTATATTTTAGGAGTTAAAAGATACAACCCCAAGACTCTTTCAAAGCACCTTATTCATTCCGAGCTTAACCTACTAGTCTTCTGCCCCTTTTTTCTCACTTACCAAAAAACATTCTAAAGGATCTCTGATGAGGCAGATACATAGTCTTTCAATTTCCCAAATGAGGAAAACGCGGGCAGAGCATCTCCTGCCCTGTTCAGGGTCACTGTGAAGGAGAAGACGGGCTGTCCTGGAAAGATCCACAGAAGGAGTTGGATGGGCCGCCTCTGGCTTGGTGCGTTGACATCTGTGCTTTGCTGAAGGGACATCGATCAAAATGAAGATATTTGCAGAATGCTTAAGAATATAAATGAAGCATTCACCTCGTAGTAAAATGTGGAGCTACATGGGATTTGTGATGGGCCAAAAATCAATAGTGTTAAATCCATGTCAGTAAAAGAACCTAATCCTTTAAAAATACACTGCTATGCCCGTTTTTGCTACGTAAGGGTGCCAGGCCCGGGAAGGGCATCTGGGGAGTGAACCAGAGGCTGGTCGCCATGGGGGGAGCCCGCGGCACCCTGCGTCCTGTGGTTCTGCTTCTTGACCCTTTACTGGAGGTAAGCGGAGTGGATTCAGGGAACAGGGTCCCCACAGAGCTGATTATTCACAGGCTAATGAGTGTCCCAGGACCCCAGCCACGCAGGCAGCTCCAGCCTTCCTACAAGTGCTGAGGTCTGGCCATGCTGCTGCTGCTCTTCCCCTGGGGGCTGCTCCTGCTTCCAGATCTCTCTATTAGAGAGGGTTCAAATGCACCTGCAGCCCCCGAGTCATTGTCCCCTTCAAGTTCCAGATCTCTCTGTTATAGAGGCTCCCTCGCATCTGCAACCCCTGAGTCATTGTCCCCTGTGAGCTGGCAGGTGTCCAGGCACCTCAGAGACACTTCCTTCCACTTGACAGGGCACTCTGACCTACAGGCTGCAGGTGGGATGCATGTCCTGAGTTCTCTGTCCCTGCACAGAACTCAGGAGTCTGAGTGCCTGCAAGGAGCAAAGGACAGGTGGTCCAGGTTGTGAACACCAGTATGGCCCTGGGCAGAGGCTTGCCACCCCACACACGTCCTGACCCAGGAGCCCCACTGTCCCAGCACCAGCTGGGGCCTGGGCTTGGGGGTCTGGGGCAGAGCTACCAAAAGCCCAAGGACCCAGGAACAAAGGAACGGGATAGTCCGAGCTGGGGGAAATCCTACCCGCCCACTCCCAGGCAGCAGCCCCACAGTGGACATGGAGGCAGGCAGGGGCCTGGTGGGTAAGGTCGAGGGGAGAAGATCGTCCCGTCCTAGTGAACCCAGGGAGAACCAGGGTGGGGGGAATGATAGAATGGAGAAGGTATCCCCACAATTCAGAGTGAACCCTTAGATCTCCCCACATTTGAGGCCCTCAGAGCAGTGGCTCCTCCTCAGACAGGGCCTTTCTAACAGGTCCCCAGGGCTGCTGCGGCTAGTGTTGAACTCATGGTGAGAATCAACCTCACACTCCAATATTAGCTCCCAATCAGTCTCACGGTCATAGCAGCCAGAATGTATTTGATGGGTTAGGTAAAATGAATGACGGCAATGCCCAAGGGACAGGAAGCGGGGACTGGGGCACTCCACGTGAGGCCCTGCACCACTCATGACACTCGTGGTGGTTTGAAAGTGGACTTGGATTTGTGTATATCAGATGGGTGTATATCACAAACTCCAGAGCAACCACGAAAACATGATGAAAAGAAGCACAGTTGATGTGCTAAGGAGAGAAACAGTTTTGCAGAATGCTCATTTAAAACCAGGGAAGGCAGAGAAAGAAGAAAATGAAAAGATACAAAGAACAAGTGCAAGGAGGAGAGGGGCTGCAACCCCCCACCTGGAGAGGGCCTGCTCTGTGGCCTGGGGGAGCTGCCTGCTTCCTGGAGCCCCTGCCTGGCTTTCAAGTGAGGGAAGGGTGTTAGAGGCTTGGCGATAGGAGGAGGGTGGGCCTCAGGCGTCAGAGGCTTAGAGACAGGAGGACAGCCGACCTCAGGCCCCTGGGGCCAGGCCAGGTTGTTTGCAGTGAAGGCCCTAGGTGAAGTGGGCAGGCAGAGGCAGGGCTGCAGCTGCAGCCTCTGGAGAAGGGAGTGGCTCCAGTTTGTCCTTCAACTTCCTCAGTCTGTCCCCACTGTGTCTCCCGGCCCCTCCTCCAAGTCTGTCCCTGTTCCTGAGTTTGCTGTTCCACACACACTGGCGGAAAAGCTGCTGAGCAGGGATTTGGACTCCAGCCTTTCTGGCTGTGACGCCTGCTCGCAAGGGGGCAGGTCCCGAGGGTCTGCGCCAGCGCTCTCCCATCCGGAGCTAAGGATGGAAACACCGCAGCCGGCTGAGCCTCGGGTGACATGGCGACCTTCCTCTCTCTGACTTTGGTCTCTCTGGGTGGCCCAGCAGCCCCCTGGGGAGCCGGAGCCCCCCCACCCCCCCATTTCTCCTTCTTGCCTTCCCCTGCCCTGGAGCATAGCCCCGCTGCCCTCCACTTGCACAGAAATGCCCACAAGGAATCTGTTATCTTCTTATTAAACAAACAGCATTTAATAACTGTAATTAATTCACTTTCGTGCTCCCATAAATCAGACAGACAGAAGTCAGTGAATGTTAGCAGTAAAACGCCTTGGAATGTGAATCGCTGAAGGCCGGTGGCGCCGGAACTCGCCTGCACAGCGCTTTCGGTTCGGCTTTGCCCCCAGTCCTGCAGGGATCCATTTGCAAACATCAGCTGTGGCAAGTCTGTTACGCGCAGGTGCACCTGACCGTTTCAATATGGATTGTGTTTGCAGCTCAGGAGACAGAGGGGTGGACGGGGCGGACTTTCTCAGCAGGACCTGTGAGTCCATGGAAGTCACCGAGTCAGGACCCTCCGAGTGGGATGGGACCTCGCTCTTGGCTTGGGTCTCAGAAGGCCTGGTCCTCAGCTACCCAGGGCCCACCCGGGATTTGTCTGGCTGGCAGTTGCTTTATACCTGGTTGCCACGTTGAAGAAGTCAGTGCTTTGCGGAGATACCTGGACTCCCCATGGAACACGCAGCGGGGCAGGGGGAGGAGCCTCTCTTCCCAGTTTCCACCGTCCTGGCAGCTCCACCCGGGCAGCCTTACTGGGACTCCTGGTCCCACAGCCTCTGGAGTTTGCGACTCTGCTCAAGATCAGTCACTAATGAGTCCTCCATCCTTTTCTGCTCTAAATTGCGAAGAGGAGATGCTAAAAAAATTCTAGCGGCTTTTGGCCAAACGCAGTGGCTCACGCCTGTAATCCCAGCTCTTTGGGAGTCCAGAGCAGGCATATCACAAGATCAGAAGTTTAAGACCAGCCTGGCCAACATGGTGAAACCCTGTCTCTACTAAAAATACAAAAATTAGCCTGGCGTGGTGGTGGGTGCCTGTAGTCCCAGCTACTTGGGAGGCTGAGGCAGGAGAATCACTTCAACCTAGGAGGTGAAGGTTGTAGTGACCCGAGATCGCACCACTGTACTTCAGCCTAGGTAGCAGAGCAAGAGTCTGTCTCAAAAAATAAATAAATAAAGTTCTAGTGGCTTTCACAAGTTGCCAGAAAGAAGCCATGGCTGGAGGGAGGTGGCGTGGACAGGAGGCATGGGGGACATAGTGGCCAGATTCGTGGCTGGAGGGAGGCGGTGTGGACAGGAGGCACGGGGGGGACACAGTGGCCAGGTTCACAGCTGTAGGGAGGCAGCATGGACAGGAGTCACAGGGAGGACACAGTGGCCAGGTTCATACCAGGCAGGTGCAGCAGGGTAGCCTCCTGCATGCTGCACCTGCTCCCCTAGCTCCACCTGGGAAGGGCCAGAGGGGCCATGGCTGTCCCCATCAGCCCATGGTTCTGCCTGCCTGGGAGCTGGGAGACCAGCACCCCCAGGTTCTCACCAGCCCACCTCTGCAGGGCCGGCTCAGCCAGATGGGAAAGCTGGATTTCGCATCGCAAGTCTTGTGTTTTCAACTTGGAGGGTGGAAGTGAGCACATCGTTCTGCCTCAGCAGCAGGAGGGAAAGTGTCGCAAAGCAGAGTGCAGCTCTCTGTAAGAACACACTGGTGCTCTCAGTTCGCCCTTCACATGGGCTTGCTGTCTGACATTTTTTTTTATACTTACACATGTCAGAGTTGCTCTGTAGAGAAACTCTTCTTTTTTAATAGCTGGAGGAAGGACCCACTACTGATGCCATCTGTGTCACGGGCGTGACCGGGCATGTGTCTTCCCGATTCACCCAGGCTTGAAAAGAGGGTCTTAGGACCATGGACCCTCATGTTTGTCACGCTTGCGTCAAGTTGTTGTGGAGACGTCGCAGCCACCACAGGCATTTCCGCGTTGGGTCTGGACTGACCATCTCCGAGTGTCCACCCGTCATTCACTGAACACTCGTATGACAGGGGCAGCTCGTGTGACAGGCCAGGCCTCTGGCAGGTGCCGAGGGTGGGCATGCCTCCTGTGGATCCCCAGTTAAATGATCTCATTCACTCGCTATTGTGCCGAGGTCCTGTAAGCCAGAACTGTTGTAGGGAACTGGGCGAAGGGTCCACTGGGCCTCCCTTTGCAACTCCCTGGGAACCTGACATTATTCCAGGGTACACATTTTTTAAAAGGCTAACATTCCACCCCGGCTGTGTTGGAATGTCGCATCCTATCCGCCTTCACAAGCTGTCTCTGGGGTTTTCCTCCGAGAAGCAGCCTTCCATCCCCCGCCACATGCATAGACCTCCTCTTTGAACCTGCCTGACCCCCTAATCTGCCAGTGGCCTGGTGTGTGATTGATGCTGGCAGACTGTGGCTTGATGGAATCCGCCAATATGCCAGGGACTGGGGATGGGCAGAGCAGGTCACCCCATGGAGCAACACTGCCTGGGAGAGATGAGGGAGAATTGGAGACCAGTCCAGGATCTGTGTGAATTTTCTCTGTGAAGCCCCAGAGACACTGGAGCACAGCTCCAGGCCAAGATCCCTGCCCATAGGTGAAATGGGAGCTCATGGGTGGCCTCCACCAAGGGTACTCAGCATCCAGGCCACACCCGCCTGTGTAGCCTGGGGCTTCCAGCAGGCCCAGGGAAGGGGCCTGGTCATCCTCCTGACCAGTGTGTGAGCATCAGGGGCTCTGGGAGGGTCTCGGCAAGCAGGGCACAGAGGGGACCCCCAAGGCCCACCAGGGTCTGGGGGTGAATAACTGATATCCTCAGTCTATGAATGGGGCCCAACACCATAAATAAAGTAGCGCCTGCCTTCCTGCCCTCCTGCCTCCCCACCTGCCCGCCTCCCCTCCCAGGCCTACTTTGATGTTTCATTCAGATGCTGCTCTGTTCGGGGCTCATGTTAATTTGTTTTCCAGCCCTGCTGCAGGTGACCTCTAACACAGGCAGGAAAAGCAGCCTGTTGTAGAACTTAAAAACAAACAAACAAAAGTCTTCAGCAGTCTTTGGTGTTCTTGGAAAAATGATTTTCTAGCATGAGGCAGCCTTTGTCCCTAAGACTCGGGCAGGTCCCGGTAATTCACTCTAGTCTCACCAATACTTCATATAATAACCAGAATCCATCAGGGTGACGGGATCGCCTGCCTGCAGCAATTGCCCTTTTAGGCATTTGATTTTATAGGACAATGCACAGGAGCTCCTGAATTGGGACCGTCCAGCCTCCTGGGAATAACATTTTGGGTCACATTCCCTTTCCTGAAGCTGAACCCGTGAGATCGGCTGCTATGGGTCCTAGAATGCAAGACCTAGGCAGCAGAGAGAAAGGTGAGGGGAAACTCCCAGGCTGCCTGTGAAGGACGGGGGACTCCTGGGCTTGGGAGCAGGTTGGGGCAGAAACCACGCTGGGGCGTCCAGCGAGCTGGTCCTCACTCCTGTGTGACTGAACACCAGAGCCTTTGCAGCATTCTTCCCTGAAGATCTGCAAAAACACAGCTGCCTGTATCAGCCGGGCTGGGAGCCGGGCCCAGGAGCCTGGTTTTGAAGCAGCTTGCGGAAAGTTGAGAACCTGCGTCATGTCAAGAGACCTGGGAAGAGGGTTTGCCCCCAAGACTCTTGCACAAACACTTCCACTCCCTGAGGTGCGTATGTTCAAAGACAGAGCCTGTGCAACCCAGAAACATGCTGTCAGCCAGGATTCTTCCAGTGAGGTCTGTGGACATCAGCTCAGAGCCCAGGCTTCCACCTTAAACACCCTGTCCCACTATCTTCCCTCCAGGGGTCTGCCTGCTGAGAAATCAGCAGACACCCAAGAAATCCATCATCTTTTGCTCCAACCTGGCTTCTTGGTGTCCACAATTTAGACCAATCTTTTCAACACTCATTCAGAAGAGGAAAGCAGCATGAACTGAATGAAGTTTCTTGAAATTAACCACAGTCATCATATCTGAACAAAGAGGCTGCCCAGAAAATAAGTTTGACAATTGAAATTACTTCTACCAGCCCATTAGTCTGAGGTTGAGTAAATAAAAATCTCTAGTTGCTAAAACGCAGGCATCACCACGCAGAGACATTGCTGGCACTGGTGGCTGCTCCCTGAGTCAGAAGGGAGGTGGGACTAGCTGAGGACAATCCAGCCAGATCCGGGTGCCGCAGCCTGAAGGGCCCGTGCCTGCTGAGCTGATAGCGACATCTTGGTCACACATCATGGACAGGAAGGCAAGCACCATGCTGGTGGCCTGGGGGTGGCCTTGGCCTCCAGACCCAGGAAGCTGCCAATGGGGCTCCCACTCTTCGATTTTGCAGCTGTTTCTGCTGCTCTCTGGCCTGGCCAGGACGCTTAATGCTCACTCCTGAAACAGCATGTGCAGCGATTTGACCTTCCATCGGTTAAGTGACGCTACAGACAAAACCAGCCTGGATGTGCACCTGTGGGTTGAGGGGAAGCCGCCCACAAAGATGAAGGTAGTTTCTCATCAAGGGTTTGCCCTTGAATTTGTGGAGTCCCTTCTTTTCGTGAAGTTCTCCCTTCTCAGAGACAAGGATCCCTTAGTGGGTGACAAATGCCCCCCATGAAGCTCACGTCCCAGGCTAGGGGCCTGGAGCATGCGCCAGCAGCACTTGGCGATAATGATGGACGGGTACGAGTGCTCTCAGCAGGCTCATGTTTATTTATTTTTGATGAGGTGTGCATGCAGCCAAGGGCAGCCGAGCTGTCTTATGACACACCGGGGTCACCTAGCATCAGATTTATCTCTGACCTTTGAGTGTCTACAGGCAGGATGGCAGCAGGTGCACGCAGAGGTTACATGGCCCTCAGCAAACCACAGCCACGTCCTCTGGACCCTGGGAATCTGCCAAACGATATTGGCTGTCAGCAAGCCCAGGAAAATCACTACAGCGGAACTGAGGGGCACCTGCGGCTGCGTATTAAGGTCATGCACTGGAAGGTTGCTTCCTGCAGTTCTGGGCGGAGTCCAGGTTGGAGAATGGCTGTGGACTCAGCGCTGACCCTGGCCATCCCTCACCAGCCAGCCAGTCCCACCCAAATGGACGTTGGGGCTCATACCACTTGTGTTTTCCAAAACTGTGCAGACAGAAGCTGCAAGCCCCATCTTAACCCTGGCATGGCCTCCTGCCCGCTAAGTCAGGCTGTTCTTGATTTTCCCTGCCAAAATGCAGGGTGGCTGTTGCCACACTTTGTCCAACAGCGACAATGCTCAAGAGATGGCTGCACAGATGAGAGCCACGGTGCCTGGAGCTGGGGAGTCGCCCTGCAGACGAACTTAAAATTCACCTGAAGAAAGGCTGCTAAGTGAGCACCAGCTGCTGCCGGCACAGCCAGGGCTGCCACGTCCCTGCAACCCCAAGAAATCCGCTTCTGCCATTGGTGCTAGAGCCGATCCCACTGGCAGTGCATGGGCGCCAATGCTTTGACTTCCATGAAAACAGCCGTGGGCTCAGGAGGACTCCCTAAAGAAAAGGGAGGACGATGGCATGGCTGACATTGGCCGGGTCCACTGAATTCAGAGTCCACACAGGGGACATTGGAGCTGAGGCCTGGGCCCCACACAGGCCATGTCCACAGAACCGTGGCTTCCAGAGGACCAGTCCAGGCGGGACGTGGGATGCCAGAAGGGTTCCCACCCCCCACAGAAGCGTTAGAGCCCCTCACCCCAGACCACCCCTCTCCACACATAGCTCCCGGCTGACCACAGCTTACCCTCAATGGGGCATTGGGAATCTGCCAGCCATGGTGGCAGGAAGCAGCTCCCAGCTCACTGTCAGGAAAGGGTTCAAAGAGGCATGAACCTGAAGACAACACCATCTGGGCCCAGCTTCTGCTTCCCCTGGGCATGTGGTTACACTTGCCGGGGTTGGGGTGCTACCTTGAACGAAGCCAGGAGGAGGATGAGATGCATCCTTCACCCGCACACCCTGTCAATCTGTAGGGCCAGGTGGCAGCTCCCTAGCAGCCCATGGCAGTGCTGGCACCACGGTCTGCATGTAGCGTGCTCTTTGGGCATGACGCCACCATCTCATGAGCTGCACTCAGGGTCCCTGTGGATGTGCTTCATCAGAGAAAACTGGGACAATGAGATGGAGGCGTGTGGAGAAGCAGTCGGCCAGATGGCCCTGCTCACGGAGCCTCGCTGCTCGTCCCACCCACCCCTGGGCTCCGCATGCAGGGTTTCTATGCACACCATCCTCACCATTCTGTGAACCAGGGACCACCCATGTGCCCTTCTGACAGATGAGGAAACCAGGGAACAGAGAAGTGGGTTACATGTCAAAGGTCACAGAGCCGGGAAGTCACTCAAGACTCGAGGCGGGTCTTTCCAGTTCCAAACCTGTGTTTCCAGAGAAGAAGGTGGCCTGCACCTAATGCTGGCATAGCACGCCACTGCACCAGCCACATGTGTGAGCATACATGCCTGCCCACACACACCCTGAGAGGTGAAGGAGCAGGATTGGGTAGTGTGCAGCACACACACACACACACACACCTGCCCCACACACACCCTGGGAGGTGATGGAGCAGGATTGGGTAGGGTGCAGCACATACACACACACACACGCACACACACACAAACACACACACACACATCTGCCCCACACACACCCTGGGAGGTGACGGAGCAGGATTGGGTAGGGTGCAGCACACACATACACACACACCCCTGCCCCACACACACCCTGGGAGGTGATGGAGCAGGATTGGGTAGGGTGCAGCACACACACACACACACACACACCTGCCCCACACACACCCTGGGAGGTGATGGAGCAGGATTGGGTAGGATGCAGCACATACACACACACACACACACACACACACACACACACACACACAAACACCTGCCCCACAAACACCCTGGGAGGTGATGGAGCAGGATTGGGTAGGGTGCAGCACACACACACACATACACACCTGCCCCACACACACCCTGAGAGGTGATGGAGCAGGATTGGGTAGGGTGCAGCACACACACACACATACACACACACCTGCCCCCCACACACCCTGGGAGGTGATGGAGCAGGATTGAGCAGGGCCTGGGCTTTGTGTACTGCACCCCCCTACACACACACACACACATACACACATGCACACCCTGGGAGGTGATGGAAAGGGCCGGGCAGCACTTGGGTCTGTATGTGCCCCACATCCCTGCTCTTGGCCCACTGACCTTCCTTTTGGGTCCTTAGTGAGTTTCCTGGACAAGGAGGCCAGCTGGAATGCAAGGGCAGAGGTACAAGGAACGGGTTCTGAAGAGGAAATGCATGTCTTAAAAGCAAGACTCCGTGGCAGAGGGATCCCGCCAAGTCTGCGGCTGCCAAATGTCACACGCGGCTTTCGGGGGGCAGCCAGGGAGCTGCTCATTGCAGACATTAGAGTAAGCGCTCTGGAAAGGCTGGGAGCAGTCTGTTGCCCAAGGCTTCTAAGACTAGAGAGATGCTAAATGCTTCTATATTGAAAAGAGTGAGCATTCCTAATTCGTTAGGTCCCTGCTATCTTTTAAATTCTCCAACCCTAAGAGAAGAAAGACCTTATTCTCCTCCAGAGGTCAGGCTGGCTCTCATCCCGGGGAAGCTGAGCTTTACTCTGTGTATGCATATGTGTTGGTGCGTGTGTATCTAGCGGGAGGAGCTGGAAGCTGTAGGTGCAGCTGGGTACATGCATGTGGGTGGACGTTTACTGCAGTACTGACAGACAGACATGCACAGGCATGTACATGCAGGGGGAATTTAGCCCAGGCTGCCCCGAAGCCACAGAGGATGCACCTGCCTGGAAAGGGAAGCACAAAACCCTCTGAACATGACCCTGAGAACACACACTGAATCCAGATTTTAGAAGCCAAAGCAGTGTCCTGTGGAACCAGCTGTCCATGCTGGAGGCTGTCACGGGGTGTGCTCACCACTAGAGCCACTGCGCATGCTGTGGAGTCTCATGGTGCTGGGCTGCCCGGGCTGCTGGCACCTGCTGGCCACTGCTCTCCTGCTGGCCACTTCTGACCTGCTGGCCTCTGCTGTCCAGCATTCCTCCAGCCCCATGAGGGAAGAAGAGACTGAGATCAGAGAGGTGAAATGCACACCCAAGGTTAAACAGCCTGCTCCTTGCTTCCCACTGCTCAGTGATGTTGCAGATTCCTCCAGGGAGAAAGGAAAGGATGCAAGGAAAACGTACTTAGGTTCCACCAGCAAGCCCGGTGCCTTCCACCAGCACCCACCTGTTCTCATCAGAGCCTCATCCACCAGCCCCTGTCTCCAGTCTCCTCGGGACCATGCTGGGAAGCCAGTGGGACAGGTGTTCCAGGAGGACCCCTGTCCAGTGAAGCTCAGGGCCGCCTCTAGTCCCCAGGCCCACGGCAAGTTAGGTCCTTCCTTCACCCTCGGGGATGGTGCCTGCTATAGCCCCAGGCCTCCCGGAGCCCATGTTTTCCAGCAGTAAGTTAAGGAGCAAGCATGGACACATCTTGGGGCAGTAATTCCCTGTGAAGGGCATCCAGAGCATGATGGGATGGAGAGGACCGGCTTCCCCAAAGACATGTCTGTGGACCTGGAGAGTTAAAGGAGCCAGTCCCATGGAGGGCGCAGCACCGGCAGCCCACACAGCAAGCACTGTGAGGCCGGGGCCAGGGCAAGGCCTGGCAGGTTCATCATCTGGTGTCTGGCAGGATGGGCAAGGAAGCCTGGAGGAGGCCCAGCCACAGAGGGCCTTGGAGGGAGAGTGTGCACGGGAGGGCCCTGGAGGGAGAGTGTGCACGGGAGGGGCCTGGAGGGAGAGTGTGCACGGGAGGGGACTTTGGTTTATTCTCACACCGCTCGGAGCCCCTGAGGGCTTCAGCAGGAGTGGAGGGTGTGGATTTAATTAGAACTTAGGTGGCCTATGCCTCAGCCCCTGTTTTCAAGCCCAGAGGGATTGAAGAGTGGAAGGAAAACCGAAGAAGGATGGCTCAAACCCCACCAGAAACTTACCCGCTGTGCAATGTTCCTAGAGAAGCTCTTTCCTGAAATTCGAATCTACTGAGGAGTCAGAGTGGTCGTTTTCTTTAAAGCTCTTCCTTTTGCCTGGCAAAAGAGGATCCTCCCTCTCAATCTTCCTGTCCCCTCTGCTACAAAAGGCTTTAATGAAAATAACTTCTGCCAGCTGTGCGTGAGAGACTATACGGTTTGGGATGTGACATTTCAGTATAAATAAAATGTGTAAGTTTACATAGGACATGGCTCTGGGAGCAAATGGAAGAGTGGGTTCCACTCTCATGAGGTCACTGGTGGACCTGAGTTGAAGCATGAGGAGCTGCCGGGGCCAGCATGGTCCCCCCAAGCTGTGTGGATTGGCCAGGCTGTGACATTAATACCCTTTCCAGCAGGAACTGATCGAATGAGTGTGAGGATTGTGTGGCCCCCAAAAATGGTGCTGAAGGAGGCAGACACTGGCCAGGGCATTTGCATTGCGGGCACTAACGCATAGTTCTGAGTAGCTGGACAGCATGGCTGCCACATGACATGCAAGGAAATATGGATTTCAGGAATGGCCAGACTCAGGTGCTCTGCAACACCACTGAGAAGCTCTCACTGCTTCCCTCTGAGTTGACTGTGTGCTCAGCCTGGTCTCCACCCCCAGAGTGGTTCCCAGCAGCTTCTGACTTCTGTCCTTAAAGGTCAGCAGAAAGAGAAAAACTGTTTTCTTCACCTATAGTTCCAGGAAAATACTGGGAGTGACTGTCATCGACCCAGCCTCAGTCATATGTCCACCTCTGACCTGGTCATGGGGTCTAGGCCGTGGCCTCTGTGCACTAGCCAGACCAGGGTCACATGTCCCCCAGTGAAGCCAAGGGTGAAGTCAGCCCATTCAGCAAATGGACCGAGATAAGGAAGGCATGGTTCCCTACAGAATACTGGAGGTTCTGTTGCCAGGAGAGGAGGGAAACACCCAAAGGTTTGTCCAGCACTCTAGGAGGATGCTGGGAAATGTGCAAAGCACTCGTCTTTGTATGGGGAGTGTGAGGCTGATGAAGTGGTTCAGGAAAAGCAAAACCAAAGGCCTGTCAGGATTCCCATGACTTCTGTGGCCATTCTAATGGGTGGGGCCCAGGGTGTCAATGAGGGTGAGGGAAAGGGATGGAAACCTGTGGGGAAGTCTTGGGCACTGTTCTCCCATATATGGGACAGAAAGTAAGGAAAGGATTCGAATCAGGAGAGTGAGGGATTCCAAACAGGTTTTGCTGCATCTCAGCCCTAAGACCCTCTCCACAAAAGGAGAGGCCCCCTAGGAGATAGGACTGAGGAAAACAGACTCAGCCCTAAAACACCTGTGAGTGTGCAGGTATAAACTCTGGTCTCTGCCTTTAGTGAATTACATGTACATATCAAATCCTGCTGTACTGTTAGCAGTCAAGTGCATATAGTATAGGGGTGAGTGGATGGGTAGATGGATGAGTAGATGGAGGGATGGAGGGATGGATGGGTGATGGATGGGTGTGTTGGATGAATGCATAGGTAGAAGGATGGATGGATGAATGGGTGGAAGCATGGATGGGTGGGTGGGTGGATGGGTGAGTGGATGGATGATGCATGGACAGATGGAGGATGGATGGATGGATGAATGAGTAGTTGGATGTAGGATGGATAGATAACAGATGGTGGATAGATGTATGGGTGAGTGGGTGGATGGATGGATGAGTAGTTGGATGCAGGATGGATAGATGATAGATGGTTGATAGATGTATGGGTGAGTGGATGGATGATGCATGGACAGATGGAGGATGGATGGATGGATGGATGGATGAGTAGTTGGATGCAGGACGCATAGATGATAGAAGGTGGATAGATGTACGGGTGAGTGGGTGGATGGATGGATGGACAGATGGAGGATGGATGGATGGATGAGTAGTTGGGTGCAGGAGGGATAGATGATAGATGGTGGATAGATGTATGGGTGAGTGGGTGGATGGATGGATGAATAAGTGGGTAGATAGATGGTTGAACAGATGAGTGGTTGGATGGATGGATGGATGGATGAGTGGATGTGTAGGTGGGTGAATGGATGGATGAATGATCATATGGGTGGATGGGTCTATGAATAGATGAATAGGTGGGTGGGTATATGGATGATGGATGGATGGATGGATGGGTGGATGGTTGGATAGATGCACAGATGGTCATATGGGTAAATAGGTGGGTGGGTGGATAAGCAGACGAATGGGTGGGTGTGTGGATGGATGGATGGGTGTATGGATGGACAGAATATTCCTCCAAAAGCATCTCAGATGCTCTGTACATAGTAGGATTGTGTGCCAGGTGCTGTCCCTGCCTTGGAGATTCCAAGATGAATTATACAAAGTCCAGTCCATCAAGGAGCCCTCCACACAGTCGGACACACAGACTTCAATCAGGTATGTGTGTAGCACGAGAGGATAGGCCATGTCCGTGAAGTGTGCTCACAGCTTCCACCTCCAGCACTGTGCCTGCCATGTAGTAAGGGCTCTGTAGGAAATGGGGTGTGATTCCAATAAGTGAAACTGCCCATAGTCCGGACCACACCTGAAACCACAGGAGGGGCAGCAGGTCTGAGCCGAGTCTCTGGGGTGGACAGTGAAGCATCTGCCAAGGGTGGGAGGCAGTGCTGAGCATCCCTCGGGGTCACTGACAGAGACTGGAATGTTCACTGGGAGAGGTGGGAGAAGATTGTGGAGCATCCCTGGGAACCCAACGGTGCTCATGGACTGGGCCCCTGTGTCCCTGCTCAGCTGGGAACCACAACCTGACAGGGACCAAGAAGGGAATGGGGGAGGCTCAGGCCTGAGGGGAAGGGAGGAGGCGGTGAGAGGAGGAGGTCGTCCTGGGTTACCCAGTGGGTCCTAAATGCCATCACTCGTGTCTGTAGAAGAGAAAGGAGGAGGCAGGAGAGTGACAGAGACAGAGAGACAGACAGAGATTGAGAGAGTGACAAGAAAGAGACACAGAGACAGCGAGACAGAGAGACAGAGACAGCATCAGGGAGACAGAGAGATTGGCAGATGCTGTGCTTGAGGATGAAGGCTGGGCCGGGAGTGGGGATGCAGACGGCCTCTGGAAACCAGAAAGACAAGGAAGGGCCTCTGGATCGGAGCCCCAGAGAGAACACAGCCCTGCCCACTCCTCGACTTCAGCCACCCTCCTGCATAGCGACCTCCAGAGCACTGAGATGTTTTTGGCCATCAGGTCTGTGGTTGTCATCAGAGCTGCCCAGGAGGCCAGGGATTTCTGTGTCTGAGTCTTAGCCACAGCTGCTGCGTAAGGCCATCCTGGAAGGAATTCGAGGGCAGCTCAGTCCGGGGCAATCTTTCGATGCCTCCTTTTAAAGGCCCATGTGCAGGGGGTGGTGCCCATCAGCATGGGTCGCATGGGGAGGCTACGTGCCTGGGCCTGGCCCTCCTGCACCTGGCAAGCAGGGAGGCCATGAGGAGCCTGGCAGTTTTCACCTTAGAGGAAATGTCAGGTCTGATATTCCGCAGGAGCAGCTACATCTTTGTTAAGGTCTCATTATCTCAAGAACACGTGGCCCGGACCCAGAAGGCACCTCGTTCTTGAATATTTATCCACCCTTCCCAGGCGGCCAGCCTGGCAGGCTGGGGAGGGTCTGGCGGTTGAGCACAGAGTTCATTAGTCTGATTCAGCATGTCTCAGGTTCATGGCGCTTTCAAGAGACATCATGAAATAAATTCAGAACGGGTTATGGAGATGCCCACAGAGCAAATAACATGCGCAAATTACCTCGCTGCTAAGGGGGAAATAAAAATCACATCTCTTTTCCAGACAATATGACAAAATGAGACAGAAGTCAGGGAAAACATCCTTCAGGAAATTAAAGTCCTTACATTTGCATCCTGCGACCATCTCCTCCAAATTGGCGCCTGTTAAAAGATTACATTTTGCAATCTTAACATATATCTTAAGAAAAACAAATGCAAGTCCTTAAAAGAAGGCCTGGTCAGGAACAAACCTGTTTTTCACACAGCTTGAAGGGCTGCCTGGCTTTGGGGGCTTGTGAACGAGGCCTTGTTCCTAGCTTTCTTCTGCAGCCCAGAATCTGTTCAGCAAATACTCCCCAGGCCTGCCTGGCCAGGCCCCGGGCCCAGCGTGGCACACATACAAGAGCCAAAACAAGCAGGGCCCCAGGCCCAAGCTTCCCCAAGTCCCGTGGGGCAGAGAGATGCCAGGGTGAGGTGGAGGGAGGGGCACTGAGCTTGGAGCAAGAGTCACAGCATGTCATGTCATGCTGGTCACAGGGCATCCGGACCAGTGCCCTTGTGGTAGCGGCACCAGGCTAAGGAGAGTGGGGATCACTGGGAGGTAGGGGGTGGTGGGTCAGCAGGCCTTTCACGCAGACAACAGGAAGGACACATGCCAGGTCATGTGGAGCAGGAGAAGCCAGATGCCTGAGAGACCGCAGGCCCAGTGCTCAGCAGAGCCCACCACTTGCACGCCTCCTCCAGCACGGTCCCACAGAAATGGCATAAGAGCGCCTCTGTATTCTTAAATTTTCAGAAGTCACATTCAAAAAAGTAAAAATAAACAGGCAATATCCATGTTAATGCTATATTTTATGTAACCCAATAGATCCAAATTGTTCTTTCAGCAAGCAGTCCGTATGAAAACTTGTTCATGGGAAATCTGACATTCATTTTGGGGAGCGATGTCTGCAAAGCCTTCTGTGTATTTCATGCTGATTGACTGCTCAGCCCAGTGAGAACCAGCACAGCCCTAGAACCTAGACTGTGGTTGCTGGCAAACTATAAGCCGAGCCTGGCCCCCTGCCTATTTTGTAAAGTTTTATTGGCACACAGCCACACCTACTCCTGTACGTATTACATATGTGTATGGCTGCTTGTGCCTCTGCTGTGGACAAGGTGAGCAATTGGAAAGAGACCTTATGGCCCACCCATCCACGATATTTACTGCCTGGCCCATTACAGAAAGCACGTGCTGCCCTCTGCTCCAGACAGAGATAGAATGGGGTCTTCATTGTAGCAGCCAGGAAGGGGCTGGGTCTGAGCGGGATGTGACGGGCTGCTGTGTTTTTGGTAGAAATCCCCACAGCTGGCGGATGTGGCATGAGGCTGGGTGGAGGACAGCTCCGGGGACAGGGTTGGACAGTGCTGTGCCCACCCCTACTTCTGGGAGAAGGGAACAGCCGTCCTAGGACCGAGGTTTTGGGCTCAGCCAAGCACTCCCGTGCCTTCAGAGTCTGGGACCAGGACGCGCCTCCCTGTGCTTTGGAAGGGCCCATCTGTGCTGTGGAGGTTGCCGTGCCTGGAGGCCCATTTGCAGACTCAGGCCAGCTTGCCCCTCCTCCTGCCCAGAGCACAGGCTCAGGCTCCTGGCACTGCCTGGTTGAAACCCTCAGATGCCTCGGGATGTCACGGATTATGTAATTGGGCAGTCGGTAGGGGGAGCCTTAGTGAGGACAGAGTGTGGGGTGAAAGGTCTGAGACTTAATTCCAGGTTATCTGAACGGGGCCTGCCGTTTCAATTTTGCACGTGCAGACACTGGTCTGTGGAACCGCATCTTTCTGTCACTCCCATTAACATTCGCCTGGTGTCAGGAGCGGTGGGCTGTAATTGACTCAAGTCTGTTTGCCAGCCACAAAGACAATCTTTATAAAACTCAGGTTGGAAAATGAAAAGTTCTATTGAATACTGCGGCCCCCAGAGGAGGTGGGATTGCATTCGCATCTTCTTTCCATTCTGATTTGGGTCTTCTGAGGCATCCACCTTTACCTGAAAAAAGAAGGTGGATGTGGGAGGGACGGCGTGAACAGTGGCGTCCTGGGGCTCCCTCCCCCTGGGCCGATTCCTTTAAGGGCAGGCTGGAGGGGCACAGACATCGGGGAGGTGAAAAAACTCCTTGTCCTCAGGGATGGGTCTGCTCGGAGAGTATGGGTCAGGCTGTGACAGTGCCCTGGCTCTGTGCACCCAACCGGGGTCCACTGAGTGCACCTAGCATTCTCTCAATTCTCTGCTCATGCCTTCAACTAACAAACTCAATCCCACACACCCCCAGGAGCTATGGAAGTGGCCGGATGATAAACCTTGATGTAATACAAACGGAAACGATGCTGCATGTCAGAAGGTGCTGTTCGCTGTGACAAAGGAAAGTGGGATGAGGCTTGGACTGGAAGGGGCTGCTGTTATCCCAGGGGAGGTCAGGGGAGGCCTGGTTGGGTGGCCTCTGCCGGAGGACTTGATGGGACAAGGCGGTGGGCCAGGCAGCAGTGGGACCAGCGGTCCAGGGCCCTGGGGCAGGAGGGGATGTGGTGTGGCCCCAGCAGAGCAGACCAGTAGGGTGCCGAGGACCAGACAGAGAGAGGGTAGGTATAGCAGGTCCCACGTAGGGCCCTGTCACCTGTCATTAGGACCATGCCTTCCACTCTGCATGCGGTGGGAAGCCTTGGAGTTGAGGAACCCCAGGGTGTGCAGTGTTCATGGGAAGGAGAGTGACTGCGGGCACCCCCCAGTGTGGAGCTGGCTGGATTGGGGGAGGAGCAGGGCCCTGCCCTCTGTGCTATCTGGGAGCATGACAGACTTCTGGTGCAGATTCAGTTACAGGAAAGTGGTATGTAACTTACTTAAGATGACAGCCTGTACTCGATGCACAAGCGGCACTATTCACACGCAGCCAACATGCTAGACCGCCAGCACCAGGCACACGGAGAGTGCGGCCTCCCTTCTGGGTGAGGGCCTTCCCTCCAGACTCCTGCCTCACAGCACGCAGTTCACTTTTAGCTTTTGTTAATGTGTTATGGTTGGTGTTAATGTATAGACTTGAAGATAATACAACTCTTTTTTAACAAAAAAAAAGAACACAGCACTTCACACTGTAGATTTTTTTACTCATTCAGACTACATCCTTCTGCAGCAGGCACATCCCCCTCAGATCCATGTTAAGAGAGGTTAGTGGGATGCATTCTAATGGCAAAAGGATAGGTAGGTAGGCAGGTGCGTGGGTGGGTGGGTGGGTGGGTAGGTGGATGGATGGATGGATGGATAGATGGATAGATGACAGAAGATAGGTAGGTAGATCGGCAGGTAGGTGGGTGAACAGCTAGACAGATAATGGATGGATAGATACACGGATGATGGAAGATAGTTAGATATATAGATAGATGATAGATGGATACATGGATGATGGAGATGATAGATGGATATATAGATGGATGATAAATGATAGATAATAGATACATTAGATAGATGATGGATGGATGAATGGATGATAGATGATAAATTATAGATGGATAGATGATAGATGGATAGATGATAGATGGATAGATGATAGAAGATATAGATAGATAATTGATGGATTAATAGATGATATATGGATGTTGGATGACAGACAGATGCATGCATGCATATTCACATACATAGATGACAGATAGACACACAGATTTTAGATGGATGATAGATGATAGATTACATGATGGATAATAGATAGATGATTGATAGATGGATAGACAGATAGATAAATGATAAATGGATGATGGATGGATGATAGACAGATGCATGCATGCATCCATGCATCCATAGATGACAGATACATAGATTATGAATGGATAGGTAGATGGATGATAGATGATAGATTAGATAGATGAAGGATGGATGGAGGGATGGATGAATGGTAAATACACATGTAGATCAACATAGACGTGGGTACACAGATGTAGCTTCATAATTTTCTGAAGATGGTGGCTGGGTAATTGGTTCAGAATCTTCAGAAGGAGAGTAAGTAGACAGGAAAGCTATAGACAAGGCCACGGACATTCACAACGCGGGGCTGTGGTGGATACAATGGCACCTGGTAGCCGGGAAGGGGATTTTGGATGGATGATAATGATAGATTAGATGATGGATGGATGATTGATAGATAGATAGAAGATTGATAGATAGATGATAGATGATGGATGGATGATAGATAGATAGATAGATGATAGATAGATAGATAGATAGATAGATAGATAGATAGACAGATGATAGATGATGGATGGGTCATGGATGGATGATAGACAAATAGGTGCATGAATTCATCCACACATACATAGATGACAGATACATAGATTATGGATGGATAGATGGATAATAGATGATAGATTAAATAGATAGATGATGGATGGATGGTAAATATACACGTGGATCAACATAGACATGGGTATATAGCTTCATAATTTTCTGAAGATGGTAGCTGGGTAATTGATTCAGAATCTTCAGAAGGAGAGTAAGTAGACGGGAAAGCTATAGACAAGGCCACGGACATTCATGACGCGGAGCTGTGGTGGATACAATGGGACCAGCAGCCGGGAAAGTGCGCCTCTCAGCAAAGCAGTTTCTGGGTGCCTGTGTCAGTGTTTCCTGGGCTGCAATAACAGGTGACCACCAACTGGGTGCCTTAAAATGACAGAAGCGCCTTCTCTCCTGGTGCTGGAGGCCGGGAGTCTGAAATGCAGGTGTGGGCAGGGCTGGCTCCTCTGGGAGACTCCTCCAGGAGTCCGCAGCAGCCCTCCTCAGCTCCGGGGCTGCAGCCACCCCGGCGTCTAGTGGCTTGAGGAAGCCTCACCGCATCCCTGCCTCCAGCCTCCCGTGCCATCCTCTCCCTGTGCATCCTTTTCTGTTTCGTATGAGGATGCTGTCTTTGGATTAAGGCCCACCCTAACCCAGCATGAGCTCCAACCCTCCTCACCTCTAATTACACTGGCAAATAAGGCCATTCTGAGGTTCCAGGAGGACATGAATATGGGGGACACTATTCAACCCTGCAGTGTCCAAGAGGGCAAGTATAAAAACGATCCAGGTTTTCTTTTTGCCCTGTGGATCTCACACGTGTCTCTGAAGATCGCTGTGGGTTCCGGTTGAATCTGTCTTGTTCCTGCCACACGCAGAGCCCGGAACAGCACACACAGTGACAAGGGTCAGAAATGCTGACAGGCTGGGGGGGTTAGTGGCTGCGTGGTGTGGCCTGGCATTCATTCTGCAGTTCACGCTGAGCGTCCATCTTCCGTCCGTGTCTCCTCATGGCCCTCCTTTCCTCCCTGAGACACAGCCCTGTGTCCGTTCTCTTTCTTCCTCTCTTTTCCAGCTATTTTGCAGCACGGTGTTGAACAGAGGTTCTAAATTTGAGGTGTGTCAGGACCCCTGGGGGGCTTTTGTCAAAACACAAATTGGTGGGCCAGGCTTGGAGATGAGGGGTGGATCCCAGGCCTGGAGGTGAGGGGTGGGTCCCAGGCCTTTGCCCCTTTCCTCAAGCTCCTGGGGATCTTGCTGCTGTGGCCCAGCACCCACATTGAGGACCAGTCATCCAAGAAAGCACAGAAGGCCCCTCTAGATTCCGAAAGAACGGAGCTCCAGTTGCAGCTCCACCACCGCCAGCGCACACCCAGGAGGCCACTCACTGCTGGGTACGTCAGAGGCCTCTCCTGAAATCTGAGGTTAACAGATTTCACACCCAGCAAGAGCTGCAGGGCCGGCGGGGGGCAGGCGAGGAGCTGCTAGCGCAGCAGGGGCCTCCCTGTCACCCTCCCCTCCCGGCGGTGCTGTGAGCACAGCAAGGCCCAGGAGAGAGCCCCGTGGCCCCTGCTTGTAGCTCCCGACTTAGGAAGGACGTCTGGTTTCAGCAGCCCACTGGCCTGCAGCAAAAACATGGGCCACACGCAGATTCCACCTGGAACAGACCCCGAGCTTTGCGTCAGCTCTCAGGGCCCCCATCTGGGTGGACTTCCAGGGCTCTTCACCAGGTTCTCACAAGAGAGCTGTTTTGTCCGTCTGTAGGAACTGCCTGGGGACTTGGGCAGCCTGGGAATCCCAAGAAGAGACCCTCGTGCCCAAATGCAGCCTACAGCCCCCAGGAAGCTGAGGAGCCTGCCCATGGCCTAGGGCACCCACAGAGAGGAAAGGGGAGACGGGAAGCCACATGAGGACCTGCCCCAGGGCTGCGCCCTGTACCCTGCAGTGACAGCACCACCTACCCCGGGCCAGGGGGTCCACCAACAGCCCCGTCACCGCCCCCTGCCACTGTCCCCTGCAGGAGCCCTGCAGCCCTGGCTCTGTGTCAGGAGCTGAACCCTGAGGAGGGACAGGGCCGGGCTGAGACTGAGATGGGGAGGAGGCCACTGTGGGCCCTGCACCAGGACTGAGGGGAACTGCGCTGGGTGGGGCCCAAATGGCCTGACAGAAGTGGCTCCTGCTGCTGTGACCTTGCCCCAAGGTCCCTGGCCAGGGCCTCCCATCGGGGTGAAATGCCATGGGAGGCTGTGGGGAGAATGAGACACAAGACGGTCACTCAGGGCACCTGCGACAGAGCAGTCAAGGGGACGATGCCTGTTGGGCAGGGGCGTTAAAAATGGGAAGAAAGCAGGAATGAGGAGCGGGGGAAGGGTGAGGGGAATGCAGAGGGCCGAGAATCCCGGAGGCTAGAAGGGCACCTGGGTGTCCTTTCTAAACAAACGGCTCCCTGCAGATTTTCAAAGCTTTGGCAGTCATGGCTCAGCAGGCCCCGAGCTTTCCTGGCTGTTTCTGGGATCTGGTGGTTGGAGCATTGGCCCTGTAGGGAATCCCATCTCCCCAGGACACACAGGACCTCGGACAGCCTCAGCAGAGCCCTGGAACCACGGGTCTGTCCCGAGTGCACCTGTGGCTTCTTCACATCCAGCATCCTCAGGGGGACGGATGGAAGCCGAGGGGTAGCCGCCTGTCTCCAGGACACGACATTTCTTCCCTAGAGACACAGCGGGTGGTTCCGAGGCCAGCTCTCTGGGCAGTGAGGGCAGAGTTAGAATTCCTTCCTGTTCGCTCCCTTTCCACCCACTTCTTCGGGAAGACAAATAGGTCCCTTTCCAGAAAGAAACATGTAGCTTTTCTAATATATTCCCTCTGTGCTGTGCAATTATTAACACGTCACTTGAGGGTATTGTGGAGGGAAGAGAATACGGACCCTCTAGAATTCAAGAAAATGTCTCTGCAAGGGAGAAACACCCGCCCTCACATCCTAATGGCTTTTTTTCTCTTTCCGCCACACACAGTCAAATTTGAGGCACAATTTGCTGTGAATTACCTACAAATTGTATACAGGACTTTAGGACTAAGTAGCTTTTTGCAAGGCTTGGTATGAATTTTCTCTTTTGTCCAAATCATACAAAATACTCTTTCTTCTAAATTGTTAAGATTTTCTGCAACGCATAAAAATGAGGCTGAAATCACCCAAAAGGTGACAAAAATGGATTAGATGATCCCTGGAACTTTATAAGTGTGTGCATTTTAAGGGATCTGTTAGCTTCTGAGCTCTTGTTCTGAGGGCTGGGAGAATTAGTCAGTCCTTGGAACTTTATAACTGTGTGCATTTTAAGGAATCTGTTAGCTCCCGACCTCTTGTTCAAGGGGTGGGAGAAAAGGGGGCACCGTTTAGCAGCTGGAAGGATCTCAGGATCTCCTGGAGGAAGCCCAGAATCCTTTCCACAGGCGCAGAGCTGAGGGTGCTGCAAGCCCTAAAGAGCTTCCTGGGCATTGGCAAAGTCAGGGCTTGGCGCACGTGGAGCTGCCGCCCTAGAAAGCCCTGAGTGGGTGTCGCAGTGATGTCCAGCGGGTGAAGCTGACATTCCTTTGGCTTCATGGTGACGGAGGGATAGAGAGAGTGTCCCCATGTTTGTCTTCGAGGCCGTGTGGTGTGTACGGGAGCAAGCAGGCTCCGTAGAAAAATGACATGATGCTGAGGCCAGGGGCCGTGAACTTGCAGGAGCTGCCTGTGACCCTGGGGCGATCTGGGCTGTCAGTGCAGGAGAAGGCCCGGTGGGTTTCAGCTGCTAGTGGAGAACCAGTGGCTTCAGTGCTAGCAGCCGGTGTATCTTGCTAAGCATCTGCCTTCATTCTGGGTCCTGGCTTCTGGGCCGGTCCCTGCCTTTATTACACTACCTTCAGGGGGTGTGGGAAGGTGGACTGAGAAATAGGTGGGTAAAGGGTAGATGGATGGACAGATGAGTGACAGATGGATGGATGGATGGATGGATAGATGGATGGATGGATGAACAAGCAGATGGATGGATAAAGGAACTGATGAAGGGATGGATACAGGGATGGATGGATGGACAAGTGGATGGATGGATAGAGGAACCAATGAAGGGTTGGATACAGGGATGGATGGATGGATGGATGGATGGATGGATGGATGGATGGATGGATGGTTGGATGGACAGACAGACAGATGGATAAATGGATGGATGGGTGAAGGGATGGGTTGACAGACACAGGGAGGGAGAGACAGAGGGAGGAAGGGAGGGATGGGTAGAAAAATGGAAGAGAGGAAAGAACAGAACATTAAAGATTCATTAATGATAAAACAATTACTGGAGGAAGCATGGACTTCACCTCCCCACCCCAGGAATGTCTGCTGTTTCTGGCTTAGTGGAGAGGAACCTTGGGAAATCCCAGATGATCCTAATCTGTGGAACACTGTTACTCTCACATTTGTAGGTTTATGGCATTTGTTATGGAAACGTTTTTATTGTGGGGCAATCTACCCAGAAGCAAATCCCCTGAAGCCAGAGATTAGCTGCTCACTCATCTAGTATTTCCCTTTGTTAGTGAAAATGCATTCAGTGAGAGGATGTGTAAGAACCAATTGTGAATGGTTCTCTTTCAGCTAGTTTTCAAAAAACTCCAGCATCTTTTTATAAAGATGCAAATGACAGCCCAGAGTCTATTAAAATAAGTATAAAGTCACCATGTTGGGGGCTTGCAATGGGACTGGCTGCTTATGACTTTGATACCACATTTCCTCCCTGGAATGTGTTTCTAGGTGTTTCTAGTCTGTGCATGAACGTGCAGAGTGCAGGGAAGTGCGCACAGCTGTCTTCTCCACGTCGGTGCCGTACAGGGCAGATGATAAGTCTTGAGATCTTGTTTCTTATAAAATTCTCATCTTTGGAAGGATGAGTAATAGACATTAAGACGGCAGAGAAAGAAACATCCCAAGAGGAAATCATGCATTTCGGAGGCAGTTTCTGCTTCACAAAGAAAGTCTCCAGCAAAATCTACTGTATCCTGCAGCAGATGGCTCTGGTCAGTTTCCTCAGAGCTGTCAGGGTGCATCTGGTGTCACCCGAACTCCGAGTCCTGGAGGCCTGTGGGCAGGTGCCGCGGGAGTGCGACCTGGCGGATGGTACCAGAGCAGGGAGGCAGGGGACTAGACGTGCACCCCAAGCTGCACACATCTGCTTCCTCAGAATCCCACAGATGGGCCAGGGGTTCCACACCTTGTTTGTAGCTTGTCAGTCCCCCACAGAGTGAGATGCATACTTTGTTGATAGAAGAGATTTAATGTTCAAGTAGAATATTAAAGTGTGTTTCGGTGTGCGGAGCATGATCTTTCTGTAGAAGCCTTGTCGTGATGTACAGTTAGCCTCTTTCTTGGAGCCAGGCTCTGTGCTGAGTAAATGATCCTGATGAAAACCCTGTTTTCATGGCCATTCATTCACAAGCCGCTGCCTGCCTGCCATGGGGTGAGGGGCACCACCTAGCTCACACTTCACGGTAGACAGCAGCCAGAGAGATGGGGTGCTGGGGAGGCTGGGCTCTTCCTGGCGGTGGGAGGGGCTGTAGCCACATCACAGCAGCACCATCCCCTTCCCAGGAGCCCCTGGTGTCTGGGGAGGTGGGTGTGGCAGGGACTGCAACCAGCACTGGGTATGTTTGGTCCTGCTTTGCTGTGCATGGATTCAACAGGGCTGGCTGACACTTACCGTGTAGCCGGGATTGTAGTGGCATTGGACAAAGCCCCTGCCCTCTGGATGCCAAACATTCTAGAAACCCCCAGTGGATGCCAGTGAAGGAGGCCTCCGGGGTGCTGTGAATGAGGGGGATGGGCTGGCCTGGGAGGTGCTCAGAGGGTGACAGAGGGGCGGCCATGGGGCTGAGCCCTGTGGGAAGAGCAGAGGGGAACACCCAGCTAAGGAAGCAGCAAGTGCGGAGCCCGCTGCCCTGACCCCGTCTCGCTCGTGCTGGTTAAGTAGGTCTCAGGGTAACCAAGCCAAAATGCAGGGCCAGGGACTGCTCAGACCCTTTGATATAAAATGAGCCTTGCACCTGGGCGGAATCTGGAGGCAGCCGTCTCCTGGGTGCCTGTTCCGTATCACATGGGGTCCAGCCGCCTGTGTGGCTCTGCAGCTGGCCCTCCTGGGCTCCATCCTGGGGGCTGAAGGGCTCCCAGGGTTTCAGGCTCTCACCTGCTCTTTAAACTTTTAGGTCTTTCTTGGGTAGTTTCATTTTATCTCAAAGCCTTACAAACCATCGTAGCGTTTTTGTGCAAACAGCTCCCAGCACTAGGCTAATCCTCGCCAGCACCTGGGGCCTGCCACCTCCACCCAGCCCAGCAGCCTCCCTCAATCTGCAGCCCACGGCCACCTGCTCTGACTGCCCATCGCTGTGGGTGAGGTTTCCAAACTGCTTCTGAACCGTCAAACACACAATTCATCTGTAAATATTTGCTCAATCTATTTCTAACCACGCTGTTAAGATATAAAAACATACCATGACATTCTCATTTAAAGTGTACTATTCAATGGTCCTTAGTCAATTCACAGAGTTCCGCTGACAGTGTGTAGTTGAATATATACCACAGGGGCAGCCGCCACTGTCGTCTAATTGTGAAACATCTTTGTCACCCAGCAGGGAAACCCCATGCCCATAAAATAGCCACTCCCATGCCCTGCCCCGTCCCCTGACAGCCCCTAGTGTGCCTTCTGTCTTTCTGTCCCCCGGTGTGCCTGGTCTGGATACTGTATACAGATGGGACGGTACGATGTGTGGTCTTTGGGTTGGGCGTCTTTCACTTGTCCCTTGTTTTTAAGGCTCCCGTGCGGTTTGGGTCGTTCATGGGAATACATTGTCTCCAGAGCCCCACTCTCCATGCACTGCTACTGGCTTCAAAGCTGTCTCCACTTACTCATGTCCCAAAGCAACTCGGACTCTCCACCACCCTTTGTGCAAAGTGGGGTGACTGCCCTTCCCCGCAGGCTCACGACAGGGGTTGAGCAAGAGGCCTGTGCACCAAGCCGCCCTCACTGCACCTGCCTCGTAATAAACGCATGGCCCCAGCTCCCCTGCAGAGAGTGCCTGCCCATTAGTCCCCTGCGTCTCCCCTTTGGATGGCAAAGTCCGCTCCTCGGCCCTGCCACCTCGCTGTTTGTGACGCTTTCTGTCACTGTCCTGATTCGGTCCTCATAACCACCACCCTGTCCCAGCCTGGACACTCGGCCTCTGTGTCCCAGGCTCTGACTGCGTCACCCACACCCCTTGCACAGGGTGGCACTGTCCTCAGACACCCCCCCGCTGTCTGGACTCAGAGCGCCCGAGGCACCTGCCCTGGGAGAGCTCCTGGACTCTAGTCCTCACAGGGCGACCCCCCTCCCATGCGCACCCCCAGCCCCCTGCAGAAGCCTGGAACACACTTGATTCAAAACCTTCATGTTAATCTCAGGGGGGACACACCAGGCTGCCGGATCCTCATGGGGTAATACCCACATACCATGTAACGTTCCAGATGGCTGAGTTCGGGAGGGGAAAGCTATTCTTTCCAGACCCCTCCCCTGCCTTTCATCAGAGAAAATTGTGCAATTCTTGACGATCCTGATAAATACTGAAAGCAAAAATAATATCCATTTTAGCACTGTCAGAGGTGCTGGGATTTTTTTCTTCCAGTGAAAATAGACCAGCGGCATCTGTACCGATAATTTTATTAACTTTTCTGCCAAGAGAATGAGGACCTTGCCAGCTTTTCCTAAAAGAATCAGAAGTTTCACGAAACTGCTGGAGTTCTACAAACTGTCTGGGGATCTGATGACAGTTGGTTTCCTCACAGAGCTCTCCTTGTTAAGCACAGTCAGACCCCACATCTGCGTAGCTGGGAGGCCTGCCTGTGAGTGCGAGTAATGGAGAGTCTGGAGAGAAGCAGAAGCCCAGCTGTGTGCGCATATATGTGTATGTGCATGTGCATTCGTGTATGTGCATGTGTGTGTGTGCATTAGTGTGTATGTGCATTAGTGTGTGCATGTGTGTGCATTAGTGTATATGTGTGTGCGTGTGCATTAGTGTGTGTGAGTGTGCATTAGTGAATATGTATGTGCGTGTGCATTTGTGTGTATGTGTGTGCGCATGTGCATTGGTGTGGGTGTATATGCATATATGTGCATGTGCATTCGTGTGTGTATATCTGTGTGCGTGCGCATTTGTGTATGTGTGTGCATGTGTGTGTACATGCATGTGCATTCGTGTGTATATGTGTATGTGCGTGTGCATTCACACATGTGTATGTGCATTGCATGTGCATTTGTGCTTGCGTGTATGCATTCACATATGTGTGTGCATGTGCATTCGTGTGTGTGTGCATTCACGCATGTGTGTGTACATGTGTGTGCATTTGCATGTATGTGCGTGCCTGCACTTGTGCTTGTGTACCTGTGTGGGCGTGTGTGTGGGGTTTGTACATGTCCAGCTCAGAGGATGATTAATTTGCTATCAGATCCTCTTGAGTCAGGTCAAAGCTTCCCCTTCGAACCCCCCAGCGACTCTGCTCCCCCAAGTAGCAAGGTGTTTCTTCATCGTGATTATTACCCCTGGGTTCAGCTTGGCCAGTGCCCTTGCTGGGAGTCCCTGCTCCGAAGATTTCCAAGGACCGTGGCAGTTGGTCGGGCGACCCTCCCACACGCCGTGGCCGGTTCCTCGGACTTCACTGGCAAAATTGAAGCACAGGTTCAGTGTCCACTGAAGCAAACCACGCCCTTTCCAGAAAGCCACAGAGGTGCCCTCCTCCCCCGCTCCATGGCTTGCTGTCCCGTTTTTATTTCTGACACCAGACATAATCCACTGGACTAAGCTAGACAGTGCCTCCTCTTCACCTTTCCCTGTTGGGGTAATTCGTTCAGGGGAGTTGTTTACAAAACCCCGCCTCCCTTCTTGGTGACAGTCTCTACTCGGAATCAGTGTGCGGTGCCTGGAGGAATGAAGGCGTGTGAGAGGGACCTGAAAATGCAGATGGGCGCCCCTGGGCACACACGGATGCCGCAGCCTCGGCCACGGCCTGGGAGGCGGGGATGGGTGGACTCAGGCAGGAGTTTAATCGGTAACTTTGTCTTAATTCCATGAAACAACCTGGGAGCTAATTTAGGAGAGTTTTAAGCACAAAGAGGAAGTTTATGTAAATATAGATTTGACAATGTAAAACAGGCTAGGATTTCCTCTCTGCCAAACAAATGCGTTTAAGATTTTTTAAATTCCTGAGTAAATGATTCGGAAATTCTTCCTGCCTTAAAGTCTGATCAAAGGGAAGTCTTGACAGGTGGCATTTATCACAGGGAGTGCCACCTGATGAAGCAAAAATTTATTTTAAAAAAACAGAAATGTGGCCCATGGCCTATAGTTACAGTGTGTCTAGGGCATAGCAGAGATTTCCAGTGAAAGGACATCGCCTACCGTAGACCACAGGGGAGTGTGGGGGCTTTAGGTGTGGGTTTGGGTTTTTTAGCATTCAAGTCCTTTCCCAGCAGGAAATGAAGTCACATTCCCTAAGCACATGCGTTTACCTGGTACTAGCTTAGATATTATTATGACTTCGCTCAGATAGAATGTAAATGCAGCAGCCTTGGGCATAGGTGAGCAACCCCAGTCTGGAGGAAGCTGGCCCAGTGGAGCCGACAGGATCGCAGGACCCGGCTGACAGCCCAGGCCTGCCCCATGACAGCCTCTGAGCTTCTACAAGGCCTCTCCTAGGCTGTGCTCATAGGGGTCAACGTTGGGAGTGACACTGTGACCAGAAACACTCTTCTTCCACGAGTTTGTCTTTCTACCACCATTAAATTGAGCGACGCCGTGCAAATAGCTGCCAGGGTGACTGCTCCAGCTCCGGTCTGTGTCTTTCTCCCTCCTCCCACCTTCCTCCTCTCTCCCTGCTGGGTCCTCCCCACATCGACACCCACTACCCAGTGCCTGAAGCAACTTCCTTCTGAATGATGGTTCATTAAGCACCTCCAGAAGAGCTGTCAATCTAATAATGATAAAGACAGCAGCAAACGCACTGAGGGTCTTTGCGCGCCCTGCCTCAACAGCGGCACTGACTCTCGGTCCCCTGCAGGGCACTCTGGGCAGGACTGCAGCTCCTAGCTGCCTTCCGGAAGCACTGGGACACAGAGTCCTCCTGCACCTCGGAGCATCCTTGCAGCGCCAGAGCCTTCCCGGAGCCCAGGTCCCTGACTCGGGCCCACGCTATAACCACTGTGTCTGCTGCCTCTTCCACTCAGAGAGCTTCCGCCAGTGCCCAGAGCATAGAGTCATTCCTCCACCTGAGAGCTGTTAAGGAATCAATTCATCTTTTAAATTATGTTTTTGATCATTTTTTCTAATAACACAAGTAACATATTATGCAGAAAAACTTCACACACAGGCATGTACAACCCAGTGGGGAAATGTCTCTATCATCTCAGCTGCTTAGAGAGGACCACGCTAGTGAGGGGGTCCTCCTTTGAGATCATCTCCTTTGTAGAAAGTGAAAAACACACATGTATCATGTATTTTATTCTTTCAAAACTAAAGCCCCATTGGACCTCCCTTTGCAGCTCCCTCCCCTCTTCCCTGTGTGTCTTGAGAGGATGCCATGTTCTACTTCAGATGAATTTCTCCTATTTGTGGTTGGCTGTGACTGACTCACACGAGCCCTATCGGCACTGGTGACAAGTCTAAGTATCGTTGGACAAGAACAGTGCTTGCTGATGTGCTGTGGACATTGGGCGGAACAGTGTTTGGTGAGATGATGTGGATTCAGGGGGACGGTGGTTGTTGATGTTGTGTGGATCTGGGCTGGGATGGTGGTTGATGTTGTGTGGATTCAGGGGGCCAGTGGTTGGTGATGTGTGGATTCGGGCTGGTGTGGTGGTTGGTGATGTTGTGTGGATTCGGGCTGGGACGGTGGTTGGTGACGTTGCGTGGATTTGGGCTGGGACGGTGGTTGGTGATGTTGTATGTATCCGGGCTGAGACGGTGGTTGGTGATGTGTGGATTCGGGCTGAGATAGTGGTTAGTGATGTTGTATGGATTTGAGCTGGGACAGTGGTTGGTGATGTTGTGTGGATTCATGCTGGAATGGTGGTTGACGATGTTGTGTGGATTCAGGTTGGAACGGTGGTTGTTATGTTGTATGGATTCGGGCTGGGATGGTGGTTGGCAATGTTGTGTGGATTTGGCCTGGGATGGTGGTTGGTGCTGTTGTGTGGATTTGGGCTGGGACACTGGTTGGTGAGGTAATGTGGATTCACACTAGGACGGTGGTTGGTATGTTGTGTAGATTTGTGCTGGGACGGTGGTTGGTGATGTGTGGATTCGGACTGGGGTGGTGGTTGGTGATGTTGTGTGGATTCGGGCTGGGATGGTGGTTGGTATGTTGTGTGGATTCGTGCTGGACAGTGGTTGGGTGCAGTGATGTGGTCATCAGGCTGGGACCATCTGCTGTTACTGAGACACGTGTGCATTCTCCCTCCTAGGAGGCTTTTAGGAGGTGATGACATTGTCTGTGATCATCATGTGTTAGATAAGTTTGGTGCATTCAAAGACCAACTCTGAGTCCATTGCATCAGCCCCAGGCTGGCGCAGGTGATGCAGAGGTGGGAGGAGTCACAGGGTTTGCAGTTTTGGGTTGGATAGTCCAAGGCCAAGGAAAGACTGTGGACCCACTGGGCTGCCCACACAGTGTCCCTACCTGAGCATTTTCTCTGAGCAACTTGCTGTCTTCCCTGAAAGAGCCTCAGGGACAGGTCTGCTGCATGCCTCTGTTCCCATTCAGAGCTGCTCTGAGAGTTGGACCTGAGCTTTGGAGGACAGATGGAGTTTCTCCAGGTGGACCTGGCAGAACAAGAGGAGGGTGGGGACAACACAAAGACCACCCTCCCCCACCAAGGACAGTGTCCACCTCTTCTCTCAATGGGCTTGCTGTGGGTCATCATCAGGGGGTTAGTGATGGCATAGCCTGCCTGAAAGAGAAAAGGGAAAGTGGCTGTAGGTTTTCCAGAGTCTGTGAGGTTTAGGGGAAAACCAGATCCAAACAGAAGCATTTCCAGAGCTGCTGGGAGGGGCATGTTCTGGGAGGGGCACACTTTGGGGCCACAGCCTTGCAGAGCCCCCCACCCCCGGGCTGAGTCCTCTGGGCTTTGAGAGCGATGCCACCTCTAACAGCTCCAGGAAGTGCATGGAGACCAAGTCCCTGCCTACCCCTCGGCCAGCAGGGATCTGATTCACCCCTAGATTTGGTCTCCAGAAACCTCTTCACATTGACTCTGCCCTGAGACTTCCAAACACTGTGTGTGTGTGCACGTGCATGCACGTAAGTGTGTATGCAAGTGTGTGTATGTGTGTATGTGCATGTGTATGTACATATGTGTATATGTATTTGCGTGAATGTGTGTGCATGTGTATGTGTGTGTACGTGTGTGTGCATGTGTGTGTATGTATGTGTATTTGCACACATAGATATAGCTGTTAGGCACATATATGTACAATCACGCTTCACTTAATGACAGGGACATATTCTGAGAAACACATCAGCAGGTGATTTCATCACTTTACAAACATCAGAGCAAACTCTCACAAACCAGCATAGTACGGCCTTCTACACCCTCAGCTCCATGGCAGAGCTTAGTGCTCCAGGCTGCAAACCTGGCCAGCCTGTGACTGGATGAGGTCCTGCAGGCAGTGGTAACAATGGTATCTATGGAGCTAAACAAATCTAAACACAGAAAAGGAACAGTAAAAAACAGCATTCTAATCTCATGGACCCACCACTGTGTCTGTGGTCTGTCTCTGATGGAAACGTCCTTATACAGTGCACAGCTGTATGTCACACAGCTGTATATGTGTGTATGTATGTGCATGCACAGATGTTTGAGTCCTTAAAATAAACTTGCACCATGGCAGCCTTCTGAGCATTTTTGTGTATTATCTGAATCTGCAAAGAAATAAAGCCCTCGCTGTTCTTGCCGAGGATGTCAAATTCTTCACCTTGTCTTAGAGCAAGGAAATTTATAGACATTAGGTAAAACAAGGTCCAGTGAGAGGTAAAGATGTGTGTGTGTGTGTGTGTGTGTGTGTGTATGTCTCTGTGTGTATGTATGTATATGTGTGTATGTGTGTGTAGGTGTGTCTGTATGTGTGTATGTGTATGTGTGTCTGTATATATGTGTGTATGTGTATGTGTGTGTGTCTGTGTATGTGAATGTGTGTGTGTGTGTGTATATGTGGGTGGGTGTGTATGTGTGTGTGTCATGTGTGTCTGTGTATATGTGTATGTATGTGTGTGTATGTGTATATGTGTGTACACATGTGTATTGTGTGTGTGCATGTCTATATATATATGTGTGTGTCTGTATGTCTGTGTGTATATATGTGTATATGTGTGTGTGTGCACATTTCTGTGTGTATGTGTGTAACTTGTTTTTTATATTTGTTTTTGTCACCTATGTCCTCAACTTTAATCAAGGAATTTATCAGAGGAATAGTTATCATTTCCAGAGGCATCAAAGTACTTTGTTTTTGTTCTGGTCAACATCTTCTTAAAAGGATCTTTTTTAAATAGATAGACTGATCTAAGACTTATCTTCCTTTAGGCTTTAAAGAGAAAGGATGAGAAAAAGGCCTAGCCTCTTAAATCACACGAATTTGCTTACTGTAGGCACATTGAATGCCGCATTTCCTAATAAGCATTTATTGATTGAACCAGGAAATTTTCTCAGCTATGTGTCTGTGAGAGCAAATCCCCAGGCGCTGAAGTGTGATGGGGCAGGGGGCAAATTTATAACAACTTTGCACTATCGCAAAAGCGCATCTGCGTGCCATGCGACTCAATTTGCAGCTACTTATACACATTTCTGCAGCAATTGATCAGAAAAAATTGATTTAGATTCTATTTTAATACTCTATTTTCTACTAGCAAGTGAGGGTTTTTTTTTTTTCTGCAAATGCTAGAGAGGACTTCAGAAATGCCCATGTGGATATTGGTTAACAGTTAGCACATTTTCCTGAAAGCATTTAAGCTAATCACATCAGGAGGTTTATGAAAGGAGAATTTTTTTCCATTTATCCAAATAAAATGATCCACAAGCTCAGCCAGCCCGGGATGGAGAGGAGGGAGAAGGCCAGCTGGGTCTTGAATAGCTATTTTGGGATCTACAGGGACTCTGTTAACTCATCACTGGGCCGACTGGTCACAGCTCAGCCTGGTAACAATCAGAGCAGCCAGTCACTTTCAGGGCACACCACAGTGTATCAGATGCTTCCCTGTGATGAAGGCAGGTGCGAGGGGCCACGCCGGGCCTGTCCGTGGTCCGTGCTGCCTCGTGGTCTCCTTCCACAGACAGATTCCATGGTCTGCCTACTCTGCTCCTGAGCTGTGCTAGAAACGTGGGGGAGGCCTGGGGGGTGTGGAGGGGAGCAGCTTTGGCTTGGCTTCTGATGAACCTGGATAGGATCTTTGAGCAAAGATAATTCTGTGGGTGGTGCAGTGAGCAGACAGCAAGCTGTGGGTTTGAGTCCCTGCGGGCAAAGGCATCGGTCGAGCTTGGCCTCTGCCCCGGGGAGCACCTGCTGCATCCACAGTGCCCGCCGCCCAGCCCGCCTGCCTCCTCTGCCCTGCATCCACTCCCCTGCAGCCTTTTATATCATGGGTCACTCTAGAATTGTTTCTTTATTTCCTTGGAATCTTCAGCCTCCCTGAGCCACAGCATTCGAGGGAAAAGGCCTGGTCTCATCCACCTGGGCATCCGCAGCACCTAAACCCCACAGCAAGCAGAAGTGGAGCATGCAGGAATCGGACAGTCATGCCCTGTGATTGCCCATGAGGCAAGATTTGGTGCTATTTATCAGAAACTAATTGTCACCTTCCCACTGAAAATGCTTCTCAGACTTTTTTTTTTTTTTTTTTTTTTGAGACGGAGTCTTGCTCTGTTGCCTAGGCTGGAGTGCAGTGGCGTGATCTTGGCTCACTGCAACCTCTACCTTCCGGGTGATTTTCCTGCCTGGCCTCCCCAGTAGCCAGAATTACAGGCACCTGCCACCATGCCCAGCTAATCGTTTGTATTTTTAGTGGAGACAGGGTTTCGCCATGTTAGCCAGGCTGAACTTGAACTCCTGACCTAAGAGATCCACCCTCCTCGGCCTCCCAAAGTGCTGGGATTACAGGTGTGAGCCACCACGCCTGGCCTCAGACACTCATAGTGACACCCTTTCCTAAACCTGCAGGGTGTCGGGAAGAGGTGCGGGTCGAGCAGGAAGAAGGGAGCCACACTGACTTGCCTGGCATTCTTTATGGACCCCAGCGCTGTTTCTGCTTCCTCCTTTACGGAGGAGCTGCAGGTACTGGTTATGTATTAACACTGCTGGCCTGTGCCGCTTCCCAGGCTTGAGGCAGAGGAGAAAGTCCCTTCCGGTGGAGGTCAAGGTGCAGCTTTCAAGATGACCCTTTGACTGAGGGAAATGAGGAGGCAAACATATTTTCAAATCATCCTTGCCAGATGAAATGCAAACTTGGATTTCAAACTGAAAAAGAGAATGCTTTCTGGGGTGGAGGCTTGGAGCTTGGGATGCCAAGGCTCACCCAAGATAACGAACGCATTCGGAGGAGGACCGAACTGGGCTTCTGGGATCGTAGCAAAAATCTCTAGAAACAGGCACCTCCTGGAGAAGGGGCTGCCAGCCCCACAGATGGACACGGCGTATGACGCTGCCTTAGCCTTTCAGTCTCCCACATGCTTTAGAGACGAGAAGCCACTCCTCTCTGCTGGCACCGCAAAGAGGAGATTAGCGGGTGGTTTTCTCCTCTCCATGGGCGCCACCTCCACGAGCCTGCTCTGCCGGGCGCCAGCGATACAGCAGATAGTGCTGACAGAAGCCGAAGTGAAATGTCATCATTTCAGATCCCATGCACCGCCTGAGAGCTGGAATGAGGCCTGTGGTGCCTTCAGAGACTGACAGCTAAATCCTTCATTCTTTTAGCTACCAGCATTTGGCATGAAGCAGGGTGTGAAAGATAAATTTCTTTGGATAGGTGCAGAAAATATGTGCAGTGTTTTTACTGCTTGGCTGCATAGAAGGATCTAAACAGCCGTGTTTTCTGAGAGCAGAATTTGAACGCTTTGAAACCTTGCCTCCAGATTGGTAATGTTGATTCAGAACTAATACCTACGTAGAGTAATTAGCAGTTTTTGCAGTAAGCACAGAGGTCACCAAACAGGGAGAGGATGAGCTACAGACATCCACCCTGCCTCCACCCGAGGTTACGTGCCTGTTGCCTGCAGAGGCATCCTGGCAGGGAGACATGAGCCAGCTTCATTTCCTCTGCTTGCTGGCCGTGCTGCTGTGGGGATCCGATGTATTCCACTGGGCGCTGCAGACTCACGCTGGGCCCCGCACAAGGGTTTCAACTATCCTGGAGCTCACGTCACCCAGGAGACACCGAGTGCAGTCTAGGGACCCCACAAGCCCCCTTCCATGGCGCCTCTCACCCTGAGTCTGAGGTTGCCACTGGGAGGGCGGATCACGCTTGCTGGGTCTGGCCACAGAGGAACCCAAGGTCCGCCGTCAGCTCAGGGCCTTGTGAGGCTCCGGGTGGCAGTGTTTTTGTGCTGGGTGCCACAGGAGAGAGTAGCGAACCACTGGGATCCTCCAGCATGGCCCACGGGGGAAGTGAAAATGCAGGGGAGCAGCTGCAGTGTCTGCAAAAGGAACATCCACTTGGAAGATGGCGAGCCCTGGCCTCTCATCAAGCCGGGACGCTCGCTACCCCCTGGAATTTGCACCGAGCTCCTTCTCCGATCCTTCCCCTCTCTGCAGTTGGACTGCTGGGCTGGGCTTTGCCCCAGTGACTCAGCCGCCGTGCTAAGCTACACAGCGGGCAAGGATGCAGCCCCTCCTGTGGGATCCCAAGGCCTGGCCTCGCCCGCCTGCTGCCAGGTCTCAGGCACCCGACCAGCCCCCTCCGTGAGGCCCCTCCTCCTCCAGGCCCGGCTCTGCCAGCTGGGCTGCACCTCCAGGCTGGCGGATCCGTCCCGCCTGCATTTCCTGAGCCCCTCTTGCAAGCCAGGCCCTGGGCTCAGCACAGAGACAGAGCTGAAGCCGAAGGGGCCACATCTGTGCCAAGCTTGACTGTGGGCCTCTCTGCGAGCCCCTCCCTCATGTGCCTTGGACTACCAACCACCCATGCCTGAAGGAAGCAGAGGAAAGAATGAGAACCACCCCCCACAAACCAACAGGGCAGACTCAAGCACAGAAGGAAGCTCTGAGGCCTGCATGGGGCTGAGCCAGGGGCAGGGCCTTGGGCCCTGATGTGCAGTAGCCTCAGGGACCCCCTCTCCCGGGCTCAGGAGGAGCCGGGAGACAGGTAGCTGCTCTCCCGGTGAGACCTGGGCCGAGGACATTGGAGAGGGGCAGGAATGGATGTGACAGTGTGGTCGGGACGAGCACTGGCCAAGTGCCAGCTGTGCACAGCAGAGCTCACTCCTCCACAACACGGTCCTTAAGGTGGAACCAGGGCTGAGACCCAGCGCCAGACCAGTGCCTGGGTGAGGGAGGGCAGGAGCTGAGGCTTGAGGGGCACTGTGGCCCAAGTCCACCCTCTGACGCACTGCCCTCCTTGGCCCACAGGGCTGCCCTGGCCCCAGGCTCTAGAACATACTGCCAGGGAGGTGGCAGAGGGGAGTGGGCTGAATGGAGGCGCCCAAAAGATACATTCATGTCCTCACCCCAGAACCCACAAATAGGATGTTGCTTGGACAGAGTGTTTGAAGATATGATGAGATTAAGAATCTCAAGATGAGATCATCCTGGGTGATCCGGGCACGCCCTATATCAGTGGCAGGGGTCCTCACGAGAGATGCACAAAGTGGAGATGGGGGCAGAGCGGAAGGCCGCGAGAAGACAGAGGCCGAGGCTGGACTAAGGCAGCCAAGCTAAAGAATGCCCAGAGCCCCTCAGGCTGGAAGAGGCCAGAATGGCCCTCCCCTAGGGCCTCGGCAGGGGCACGGCCCTGCCCACACCTGGATCTCAGACTTCTGAAGTCAGGAATGTGTCACGGCTGCCCTAGGAAGCCAACATAGGAGTCCGACTGCAAACATCGGGCGTGTGGATGAGGGATCCCAGGGGTTCCTGGGGCCTGGGAGTGAGGACAAAATACGGAGAGGGTGGAGGAGGCTGCTGAAAAGCCCATTTCATGGGGCCCACACCCAGGCAAGTCTGGACCCTTAGGAAAAGAGCAAAGATGGCACAAAAATAAGAAGGAACTCCCTAACTCTGCTCTCGAACACCTCCCTGTGTCCCAGAACCCAGCAGGGTTCCCACCTCAAACCACTGAACTCTGAGCTCATGGGCTCCCGCAGGGCTGCTCCTGCCCCGGCTGTGAGGTCCTTGCCTGTCCACCTGCCCAGGAGCCGCTTCCACCCACTCCTCCACCCAGGGCCTGTCAATACTCCTGTCTGTTTCTTATCTTCTGGGGAGTACGCACCTCCCTGCAGAGCCAGGCTGTGCAGCAGAAGCCAGAGACCAACCTGGGAGAAGAGGGTTCTGGCCTGGCCAGCCATTCATTGGCTGTTTTGCTCGGGCTCATCACTGAGCTGGCAGCAACCCGGTTTCCCTCCTGCAAAATGACCAGGCCTGTCTCACATCACCACACTGCCTGAGATAGCAGCCATTAGCCACATGTGGCTGGAGAGCACAGACCAGGACATGTCCACCCTCGGAGGGGTCTCCTTGCATGGGCTCCACTCTGGACAGTCCTGGGGTGCTCCTGCCCTCACACCCGTTCTCTAAGCCAAGCACAAAGCCAAGCACAGCCCCCACCCTGACCATTCCAGCCTGTACTGGTTTCTGCCCCAGATCCACCCTGCTGGTGCAGTTGAGGGCACAGAGTCGAGCCTTCCAGTAACTCTTCTAACATGGCACCATTCATGCAGAAACTTCCTAATGGGGCTGGCTAGGCACTTGAAAAGTGGGAGCCACAGCCCTGCCGTCCTGGTGCTCCCCATCCAGGGAAAGACAGTCAGAAACCAAGGAAAGGAGCTCATTCCCAGGGGAGGTGACGGCAGGTGTCTGCAGAGGGCAGGGGGGACGTGCCCCTGGCCAGGTGGTCAGCAGCGAAGGCCTCTCCCAGGAAGGCACCTAAGCCAGGGCTGGCGGACTGGCAGTTGTTTCCTGCCATGGGTCTGGGAGAATATGCAACAGCCCGTCCCCAGCCTTGGCCCTGCCAACATGTGGGGCCAGAGTCTCCGCAGTGGGGCATGCACTGTGGGGTACTCAGCAGCAGCCCTGCCCTCACCCACTAGCCCCCAGTATGACAGCAAGGGGACCCCTGGACCTTGTGCTGGTGGTCATGCTGGAAGGAAGGAAGCCAAGCTTGGATGTGCTCAGCCTCTCGTGTCCTCCTGATGGCGGCTGCCTTGGGGCATGGTGCTGAGAGTTTGGTGTTGGTTAAACCAGTGATTATCAGGGCAGCTGGATGAGCCACTCACTTCGCATATCCAAGGACACCCCAGCCTTTGGTGGCCGCATCCCATTACAGATTCACCCACTTTATGCTGCACAAGAACAGCCACTGGCAGGTCCCCACGGTGGCAGGTCATGTGGAACGTGTTTACAGCGTCTTTATCTGGAGAAAGATGACTTTTCCATTCTCGTCATAGCCTCGGCCATGGGCATGATTTATGAGAACCTTGCTCTAAAGTGTGTGGTGGCACACACACACTCTGACCTTCTCTTTATCCCTGCGTTCAATTAGCGGATCATCCCGTCCTTCGGTAAAGGTCACTGTGGCTGTAAATGCCTTTGGGGGGCTGCTGGGCAGCGTGCAGCCAGGCAGATGAGGTGGGGCAGAGGCAGGGCATGCAGTTCAGGCACCTTGGACGCCCCCAGTCATCACAAGCCCCTGATGCAGGGCAGGCGCCAGGGCTCCCAGGGCGGGCCGCGGGGCCGCGGTTGCCAAGTCGGCAGGGCACAGCCAGCTGCCTTTCTCCGCAGCTCTGCCCAGGAGCACCGCTCACCCTGGGTCAGCAGCCCAGGCGGCTAATTAGGAGACATGGCAGCAGCACTTTCTGGCTAAGTTGCCTGCTGGAGGAAGTGTTATTTTCAACAGCATCTTCTCACACGCTTTCTGCCCAGTTGTGCCCCAGGCTGGATGACATCACTCCACTCGGCCTTTCTCCAGCCTATGTACTTGTTTCACGGAGGTTTCCATGTCATTAGTGTCAAAAGGAAAACAGAGCTGAAGACAAATTAGAGGGGAAGAGGCAGGGCGGGAGCAGGCTGCTGTCCGGGGGCTTTCTCCACTGACCCAGGGCACACACGAGTCATGACCAGCCTGTAAGAACATCTTCACTCCCGAGGGCTCCGCTACGCAGGCTGGCAATGGCTGAGTGAGGACAAAGCCAACAGTGAGGCCAGCGGCCCCACCTCAAGCCCAGGAATTGTCTAAATGTGGGCAGGTGGCTGCTGAGGAATGAGCGCAAAGGCTCACAGTGCAGGAGCTGCAGGTCCCCAAGCAGGTGTGCACTCAGAACGCCCCCGCAGGGGACAAGGAAGGGGGCCTGTGGTCAGAGCATGTGGTGGCTTCCCCTCTCCCAGTGCCTCAAAGATCCTGGAGGGTGGAGAGCACCACGTCCTGTCCCCTTCACTCCAGCCATGAGCTCTGCCTGCGCTAGGCTGATCCACAGGGAGGAAGGCCCCCTTTTCTGCCCACAGACACACATTCCCCAGGTCCGCATGTCAGGAGAGTGCTCAGCAGCTGCAAGGAAGACACTTTTTTCATCGTCAGCCATTCTGATTGGTTGGGCAGGAAATGTGCCTCTGCACGTCTGCCCGTGTGGCTGCCCATGTCTCCTGCAGCTGGGAGATTTTCTTGGTCTGTCCCTGGGCTTATCGTAGAATCCTGGGGTCAGGCCTTCCTTGAAAATTAAGTATGGATCGGAAACTCAGTCTTTCTTTACCCCAGTGCAAGACAGAAACTGCTCGGTAGACTGTCGGCCCAGAGGGCAGGAACCTGGAGAGGTCTCGGGATTGTCGCCCCAGCAAGGGACCCGCTATGTTATCAGCCTCCCTGTATGCATGGTCAGTGAAAGCATGTCACACTCGTACGGCCTCCCTGTGGCGCTGCATCTGTCTTCGTGGGTGTATGGCCCAGACCTGGGGCAGAGTCGGGGTTGTGGCTCAGCAGCTGAGTGCCACATGAGTCTTGCCTTCAAAGCCAGAGTGCTCGATCTTGACAGCAAACCAACATCTTCAAGGGAACAACGGCTCCCTTTTTTTGCAGAACACTTACAAAGGTGTATACACGTCCCAGGGTCACCATAACAGAGTAGCACGGAGGGGTGGCGTCGTAAACCACAGAGATGTCTGCTCTCGCCGTTCTGGAGGCTGGAAGGTTAAAGCCAGGGTGTTGGCAGGGCTGGTCTGATGAAAGCGCTTCGGAGAGCTTGGAGGGAAGACCCTTTTCCAGGCCTCTCTCCTTGGCTTGCAGATGCTGCCTTCGTCCAGTGCCTCTTCACATGCACTTCCCTCCAGGAGTGTGTCTGTGCCCGAGTCTCCGGTTTCATAATGACACCAGATGTACAGGATGAGGGACCCGCCTTACTCCATGTGACTCATCCCAACTAATTTCATCTGTAATACCCCAATTTCCAAACGAGGTCACATTATGAGATACTGGGGTGGCATTTAGGGTGACAGAATCAAACCCATAACAAAGGGCAAATGGATGTCAGGGTCCTGGCTGTGAGAGTCCCTGTGGGTGAGTGAGTTCCACGCATCCAGGGCGGGTGGAGACCAGGGCTAGTCCACACAAGTGGGTTTGGAGGCGTGGGTGCAGCTGGCAGTGCCATGGCCTCCAAGCGATCAGGACAGGCCATCCTTACTGGGTGGGGACCAGCCCTGCAGGCATCAGGTTCCCGTGGGAGTTGTGTGTGCCGTGGGGTGCATTCCAGTGGATAGGTCAGGGATGACCAACCGCAAACCAAGGCAAGAGAAAGAAGCAACGGACGCCAGGCAGGCCCCGGTGCTGGAAGCTTAGGAGCTGCAGCTCCCGGAACCTCAGTCCAGCTCACATGGGGACCTCCCTTCTCAGGGTTGACTGCATTCTTCATGATTCAGATAGATTTGGAATATCCAGAATGGAGTTTTCTTCAGTCCAAACAAAGTTGCTTTCACGTGGGACAAGTTTACTTTATTGCAAAAGCACAGGTGTGGCTTAGGTGGAAGAGAAGTTGACTCAGCTGCGCGAAGCCTTGTCCTCCTCCTTCATCAGCTGATTGGCTGGCAGCAGGGAGGAAGAGCCGGGACCTCAGGGAGGTCTTGATAAATCCTCTCTTCACTGAACTGCAGTGAAGTCTGCCAGACAGAAACTGGACAATGGGAAGAAAACGTCTTCTCCACGGCAATTTCCGGGTCCCTTCAGCTCCTTGGAGCGGTTCTTGCTCTGAGAGTCGGCCGAGACGCAGTGAAACAGGGTCCTCTGCCGCTCTCTCCATACAGCCCAGCTGGCCTTCTCCTAGGACCATTTCTGACAAACTGGGTTTTGTTGAAAAGCTCATGAAGACGGCAAAACAAGAGGGGCTTGTAATTGTCCATTCTCGATCCTGGTGGAATCGGCGGCCCAGGATGGGACCGAACAAAGGTGTGTGCAGTTAGGCAAGGCAGGAGCCACGTAATGGGGCCCTCCATCCTCCGGGAACATGCCGCGCACAGCCTTGCTCTGTAAAAGGACAAGAGCCACCCTCCCAAGCGCAGCCACCGTCACCAGCCCTGGTGCAGACACTCCTGCACTGTGTGCTGCTCGTCCTTGCAGGCATTCTGGGACGCCATTAATTCCTCTGAAGCACATGAAAGTTGAGTACAACCTTGAGCCAGAGCCGTCAAAGCCGGAGCAAGGTAAAGCAGTGGCTGGTAATTACACACTTTTTAATTTATCTGTGTATGCATCTTAAAATCACAAAAACTTTGTTTGTACTTCAGCTGCAGATTCAAATTGCTCTGTAAATCCAATTATGGGCAATGTCATCTGTAGAAAAAGCCCAGGGTGTTTATGTCTAGTTTATCACGTTATTTTTTTCCAAAGTACTTTGAAGGATTTTGCAATTAATCTGCTGTTCCATTTGATTGAAATTTAGAGTTCTTGATCTACATCTGTCACCTTCCTGCACAGCAAATCCGGCCTGGTGTGTGACAACCTGCTTGTTACGTGTGGGAGGTCCTGCCGGGCGGGTGCTCAGCTGGCAGCAGCTGTGTGTGTGTGTGGCCCTGAGGGTGTGGATACTTCCTAGACGAGCCTTTCTTCATCTCACTCTGCGCGCCGTGGGCAGTGCCATGTTTTGGGGCAGAGCAATGAGCATAAAGGATGGCGTCCCTCTTGGCTGAATGTACGCTCTGGTGAGGCAGGCAGGGGGCTCAAGGCACTGCCAGGGGCCATCAGATGCTAGAAGTGTGTCAGAGGCCAAGCTGAGGTCAGGAGTGGGGGCCCTTGGGCAAGCTCAGAACACATAGGCCTGTGGTCATTTGTCTCTCCCTTACTTTCCGTGTGCGGTGGATTTCCTTGTTTGTGGCATAGGCTGCTCTGAACATGTTGAGACGTTCACCCTAGTGTAAGGAGTCAGTCAGTAAACACAGCGAGGGTCATGGAGTAAATGGGCCTGGCACGGCTGGATGTGGTTGATACCTGAGCAAGAAGGGAGGCACCTGCAGGCGTGGGATTTCATAAAGGAGGGGAGAGTGTGGCTGGGGTATGGGTGACCACCTTGCATTCGCAGAGTATTTAACCCGATATTGAAAAGACATTATTTGTCTCCACCAACAAATAAGTGGGGAAGGAAGGTGTGAGGTCAGGGGTGGGAATCAAAGCTCCTTGTCCCCGGCTTGCGTCCCTTCCCCACTGCACCTCTTCCCTGTGCCCGGATGAATCTGCAGAGCAGGGGTGAAATGTGTGCGGCCATCTGCTCGGCCATGCAGGAGCTGCCGTGTCTCGTCTGGACCCTGGTGATAAGGCGGCTCCACTCAGGGCAGGATTTAGGCTTTCTGTGCCTGCATCAGACCCTGTGCCCTCTTCAGCCTCCCGCCCCAACTGTGTCCTTTTCATTTTAATTTTAAGCACATTGAGTTTAAACAACATTTATTCAGAGCTGCTTTACCTTGTATTTTCATTTGGAAATATTGTGACCTTTCAGAACTCCCAATTAAATTTTTCCAATAAAATGGAAAGGTTGAGCCGGAGCAGAGGCGGGGGCATGGTCAGGATGAAGGTGGCAGAGTCACAGCCGGTGGGAGTGGCCAGGCAGGTGGCCATGCCACAGGGGTCCCTGACCTGGAGTCAGAAGAAAAGCTGGCCCCTTGAATGGGAAGGCCTGAGTCCTGGCATGCTTTCTGCCAGCCTCCTCCAAAGCCAGACCTCCAGACCTCTTGGCTCCGCTTGGAAGCAGCAGCAGAATTAACCGTCTTGGGATTAGGCGCCCATGGCTGAAGGCACTTCCACGGGTGTCAGGACAGTCATTGGCATCTATAGCACCTTAAATTGCAGCATTTGAGATGTGCAGACGGGACAGGATCCTTGGTTCTCTCTGCATCACCCTGAGGTGCTCAGGCCTCTGCTGCTTCGAGGAAGGCATCAGCTCACTGGAGACCCAACCCCTTCCCCAGCAGAAGCAGCCTCCCCACTTGACGGTCTCAGGATGGGCTTTTGTGGTGGAGAACCAATGCGGAAACTGATCCGGGTTACTTGGGATGAAGGAGACCCCAGGTCAGGTGGCCTCTTGGGGCGCCTTCGTTAAAGCTGGAACATGCTCTGGGTGCCGCACCGCTTTTCAGCCCAAGTGAAGTTTTCTGGAGGCTTGGCTGGCGCCGCCTTCTGAAGGAGGAGAGCTGCTGGTCCTGAAGGCCCTGGAGCCAGGGTGCTTGGCCGGGCTGGTGGGTCTGGAGGCCACAGCATGCAGGAGGAGTGGGGGTGTCATCTTGGTGGGTGGAGTCACTCTCAGCCCTGGTGTCCACAGAGCTTTTTAGTTTTCAAGATAAGCCTAACATCTGGGCTTTTTCAAAATATGGAATTTGCCAATATCTAATCTCTACGGTGTCAGCTAGGATGTCTGAGTCTTGGCATGGTCATCATCATGGGCATTAAATGGGGGCATCACCATGGGCACCACAGGCATTTAGCATCTCTGGCCTCCACTCATGAGATGCCAATAGCACCACCTCTAGCTATAACTGCAGGAATGTCTCCAGATACTGCCAAGTGTCTCTTGGGGCCAAAGGCACCCCAGTTCCAGAACCCGGGATGTAGAGTATGGGCTGCTGTTTTGTGAATTCTAATAGTCCAACCAAAGGACCCAGGTGTGGACTAATGGTCAGCTGGGCCCAGGAGCACTCTTAGAGGCCCCTAAGCATGTAGGGCTTCTACACCCGGCCAGCTGCTGCCTCCCGTCCAGTGTGTCTCACAGGCACGTCCCTCTTCAGGGCACACGAGCCTCATACCTAGACCAAGCGGACTTCCTGCAAACCCCACCCACTTACAAACTTCAGGGAACATTTGTTCTTATCTTGGTGGAGGCATCCATACCTGAGCTGGCTCAAGACCCCAGGTGGCTGTTTTACGAATCCCGTGAAATGGACGGAATGTTACCTGCTGCCTGTCCAGGCCAGGCCCTTCCACCTGGAGGGGAGATGGCATGCAACTGCCGATCTGGGGGACCAGTGCTGGGGACTCCGCATGGCAGCGGAGCATGGTCAGCCCTTCAGCTCCAGCTTCTGTGTTTGGTTTATGTGCTCATGCACTGCTCTGTGGAGCTAACCCCTCGGTGTGGGAGAGCTGTGGGTGCCCCAGCGGCCATCTTCACAGGGTCTTTCAATCTCAGCATCCACGGCCCATGGCCATTCATGCAAACAGCAGCTGGTCCATTCCTGCCACTTCCGAGGACCCTCTGTCAGGAGAGCCACCCTCATGGGGCTTCCGCTGGCCCTTGTAGCTCTGGGTGGGAGCGTGTAGAAAAGGGGGACACATTGCAGCTTGGCCTGGAGGCCCCCTCACCCAAGATGCATATCCCTGGAAGCCAGCAGCTGGCTTCCTCTAACCACAGAAGCTTTGAGTCTGAGCCCAGTGAAGTTCTAAATGGGGTGAACACTTGCAGAATTGCTGAAAGGCTCCATTTGCAAGGCGTTGGCTGGGCTCTTCTGCACACATTTGTGTCAACAGCGAAAAATCACATCACTAACAGCCAAATCAAGTACCCCAGTTATGTCAAGATTTCCCAGATGTGATGTGCAAGGCTCGGAGCCCCTTGTAAATTCCATGTCACTTCCTTGTCTTAAAGGCGTCTGTGGATTTCTCCCCCGTGGGTGCTGGCTTGGATTGGACTTGGGATCTGAAAGCCCTGTTCTTCCCTTCCAAGCAGAGAGCAAGTCACCCACCCCATTATGCACAGTGGCCTTAGCCCATGAAATCAGGTGAGGCAAGCAGAGAAATACACCTGCCTGACGCCTGTCTGGCCACTGTTTTCTGTAAAACCTTCCCAGCTGAGCTGCTCCCAGCTCTCCTGTGAGGCCCAGGACTCTGTCTCAGAGGGTCTGGGCAGCTTTCCCCTAAGCGACGGGGGCATAGCAGGCTTGCTACTCTGGGGCTGTGTGTTTAGTAGAGGGGGCTTCGGAGAGCTGGGCGATGATAAGGGACCTGACAGCCCACCCGGGACTCCAACCACCACCCAAGGCACTGACATTTGACAGAAAACTGCAGCTGGCCTCATTTGCCAGAGATCCCCTTCTCTCAGCAGGAACATGGGGGGCGGTCATGGTCTTAACACACATGACAAGAGAAAAGGCGTATAGGGAAAGGAAGATGTCCAGGAACAGAGTAAGTTTAGCTGCCACAAAGACTCTGGGGAGGAAGGGTAGACGGAAAGGCCAGCCCGAAGGGAAGCTAACAGCCCATGGACCTGTGTGGTTGCTGCCCAAGGACTGGGGATCCCTGCTTTACAAAATCCAAGTTGGTTGAGAGCTTGCTTTCGGCTCCTGTCCGACCAACCTCGCTCTCCCACCTCGAGTAAGTGCAGTGCGGCGAGGGCTGGGATCCAGATGGAGGTCGGAGTCCAGCGACACCACCCGCCGAGCTAGGGGCTTTGCAGGAGATGGCTCTCCTCCCCGTGCCTCCGTTTCCGCCCCCTGAAGAAGGGATAATCAAAGCACCTGCCCGCAGGTGTCATGAAAGTACGTCACACTGGTCACCTGCAGCTCGGCTGGGGCCCAAGGACCTGCTTCCTGCCCACCTCCCCTTCATGGCTGTGGGTTCCACCCACGTGGACGCCGTTGGGCTGCTTGAGTGCCCCACAACATGACAGCTGCCTCCCCCAGAGTGAGAGGCAGCAACATGGAAGCCACGGGTAGAAACCGCAGTGCTTTTCTGACCCAGCCTTGGAAGCCAGGTGTGGTCATTTCATGGTACTCTCATGGGTGCACAGGCCAGCTGTTGAGTGAAGGGGGAGATGGCACGGGGCATGAGTGCCTGCAGGCAGGCGCTGGCCACTGGTGGCTGCTGCCCCGGGGGTCAGTGGAATTGGGGGAGGGCAACAGAGACTGCCGGCCAGCTTGGTCCTGAGTCTACAGCGTGGGCGTCTCTTTTGCCTCCTCCTCCAGTAATCCGGTCCATTCTCCCATCCCACCACCCCCATGCCGGGGAGCTCTTCCTGTGTCATGATCTCAGCTCAGGGACTTGTTTGCTATGTTTGTTTCCACGTTATGCCTACAGATGCCAGGGAGGGTCATGATGTGAAATATAGCTTAGGAAGGCAGCCACCAGGCTTTGGAGGGGAGAGACAGTGGAGTTTGCATCCACCAGTGCTGAGGAAAGCAGGCAGCCCAGCCACTGTGTCCTGGACCCGGTGGGCTCTGCTGGGGGTCCCGGGTTGTGGGCCAACTCCCTGGCATAGCCATCACCCAGCACGGCAGTGGCTTCAGGTAACAGCTAGGAGGAAACCCAGGGAGAGGGAGAGAGGCTGCTGCCGCCCACGAGTGCCTGGACCTGCGCACAGGCAGGCTGAGTACAGCGTGGCCAGCGGAGGGTGGACTTTTACCCCAAAGCAGACGTACCAAGCACCCCACTGACCCAGACTCCCCTCCCCCCACCCCCCCAATGTACCTCCAGCAGCTTGGTCCCCTCTGCCTTATAACTGGGTTGGGGCACCACCCTCCGCTCTCTACCTTGGTTGCCTCGGCCTGGTTTGCAGCCACAGGCTTCCCCAGCCAGGGTGACTACGGCAACCATCTCCTGTCACAGCCCAAGACTATAGAAAAACCCAGACCTGGTCCCGGGCTACCAGCCTGACATGTGGCTACACAGCCCTGACTCGCAGTAGGTGACTGCAAGCTCCTTGCCCCCACACCACCAGCCCTGCACCCTCCAGCCTCCTGGCCCGTGCAGACCCTCTCCACCCTCCTGTGCCTGGAGCTCCTCCCCAGATGTTTGTGCCCCGCCCCTTCCCATCCTTGGGGCTCAGAGAAATGCTGCCTTCTCCGGGGAACCCCATCCTCTCCAGCCTCACGTGGGGCTATGCTGCCTCTGCGGGGCCTTCGCCAAGTGTGCTTTGCGGACGGGCACCTCCTCCGCGACTGTGTGTTACAGATGAGCACGGAAATCGATAGTGAGCATTGGCAGGCTTGCAGGACACCCTGCGTGCATCTCTTCCTGGTAATTCAATTTTATCGTATTTTACAAAAGTATCAGCTTGTGACCTGGAGATTGGACATTAGAAAACAAAAGGCTGTTCCTTCAGACAGACAGTCGGGCAGCAGACCTGGGGCCCAGCTCAGGCCTGCCTTCCCCAGGAGACCACCCCAAAGCCCCAGGACCCGAGGGCACAGCTGGCCACCCAAATGATGAGCCCGCAACACACCTGCCCTTCTCTCCAGGGGAGTACGAATCAGGAAACTGGGGCCAGGCTGGGCCACTTTCAGGTGCTTTGCTATCCACAAATTTAATCAAGGCAGCTGTCAGCAAACATCAGACTTACTATTTTTTTTTTTTCCTGAGAGAATCTCACTCTGTCGCCCAGGCTGGAGTGCAGAGGCATAATCTTGGCTCACTGCCACCTCTGCCTCTTGGGTTCAAGCAATTCTCCTGCCTCAGCCACCCAAGTAGTTAAGATTACAGGCAGGCACCACCATGCCTGGCTATTTTTTTCTATTTTCATGAGAGACGGGGTTTCACCATGTTGGCCAGACTGTGGTCTCAAACTCCTGGCCTCAAGTTATCCACCTGTCTCGGCCTCCCAAAGTGCTAGGATTACAGGCATGAGCCATTGCACCTGGCAACTTTTTAATGACAACTTTTTTTTTTTTTTCTGGCTAACCACAGGGTTAGCAGAGGTGCATAGCAGAGGAGGCAGCACAGTTTCCTGAGTAAAGGGGGGCAAAGGGCACCCATAAATGGAAGTGATCTTGGTGATGCTCCACTGTACACACTCACCGCGCCCCCTCATCCTCAGGAAGCCCAAAATAGCAGGATGGAGGGAGGTAGGGGTTCTTTCTTCTTTTTTCCCCACAGATGGCACAAGCTAATTATTCTCATTGTGTAGCACCTTACACCTCTGTAGACGTTTTTCAAAATGTTGGAAAACAGATGATCACTTCTGTTTTTGTAGACGTGTGAGTTTTTTCATTAGCGGGATCGGGCAGGACCATCTGTGTGTTTTAGGGAAAAGTTTGCCACCAATGGCTAGTTTAAAACTTTGAAACAATAGCTGAGTGGGTGTGTTCCTTCCCTGTCCATGGGTGGCCAGGGCGGGCGGGCCTGGGTAATGCGGAATCCTCAGCAGATGGATCTGGAATGAACCGAGAACCTCAGAGCCCTGCCGGGTGGGTGTGCACAGCCCTGAGCACTGTCTCCCCACCAGCCCCAGCTCTGTGCTTTTCCCCAGCCCAGACTCATGATAACCAAGTCTGAGAACTTTCCAGAAAAACTGACGGTCAGAGTCCCTCTGTGGGCAGCTGCCCGTGTGTCCTCAGAGAAGTCAACTCACCTCTCTGAGCCCGGTGTCGTGGTGAAGTTGACGCCAATTTCTTCTCCAGGCCCCAATGCAAAGGCATTAAGTGCTTCAGCATCTATGGAGAAGGTAGCACAGGAACTCCCAAGCTGCCGAGCCCCCCGGCCTCCATCTGCTTGTAGTTTCTGAGTCCTCGCTCCTGTGGCAGAGCCCCCACCTGGGGGGCTTCAGATGCACATTGATGCTTCAGCCCACTGACCGTGTCACCAGTGGTAATTAAAGCAATGCACAGTGATGAGCAGGAACTTCATCCAGGGAACTCCACAGCCCGTGCCTCTGGGGCCCTTGGGCTGCAAAGGCGGTGGCCTCCAGAGGAGCTGGAGGTCCCTGGTGAGGAAGGAGCAAGGGACCGTGTGGAGCAGGGAGCAGGCAAAGCTACGGTCATCCTGACATTCTCAGTGCTGCAGAGATAAGGTGAGCTGATGCGGTTCCAGGCTAAAGAGACCAGAGGCTCATTTATTCACTCAACAAACATGCGCTGAGGCCCTGCATGCTCAGCTCTGCTCGAGGTGCTGAGAGACCGTGCAGTCCTGGAAGGGGGGCCCTGCCCTCGTGAGGTGTGCCTGCCAGGGAGACTGTGCCAGATTCCTGTCACTGCTGTAACAAATCGCCAGGAGCTCCGTGGCTTGAACATCATAGGCATATGACCTCACAGTTCTCCAGGTCAGAAGTTGATATGGTTTGCTGTGTCCCCACCCAAACTCTCATCTTGAACTGTGATCCCCATAATCCCCACGTGTCAGGGAAAGACCAGGTGGAGGTGATCGGATCATGGGGTGGTTTTCCCCACTACCACTCTCATGATAGCAAGTGAGTTCTCATGAGATCTGACGGTGTGAGAAGGGCTCTTCCCCCTTCACTCAGCACCTCTCCTTCCTGCCCCCTTGTGAAGAAAGACGTGTTTGCATCCCCTTCACCTTCCGCCATGATTATAAGTTTCCTGAGGCCTCCCCAGCCATGCTGAACTGTGAGTCAATTAAACCTCTTTCCTTTATAAATTACCCAGTCTCAGGCATTTCTGTATAGCGATGTGAGAATGGGCTAATACAGAAGGCTTGCAGGCCAGCCAAGTCCACAGGCCTGGCTCCTTCTGGAGGCTCCAGGGCAGAATCCTGCCTTTCCCAATCCCGGAGGCTGCCTGTACTCCGACTCTGCCTTCCACCCTCGAAGCTGGCAGGCAGCCTCCCCCTCTCTCATCAGGACCCTGTGAGGACACAGCCCACCCAGATCTTTGGGATAATCCCCTGTCTCAAGATCCTTAACTTAGTCGTCCCCAAAAGTTTCCTTTGAAGTGTAAGGTGGCATAGTCACAGGTCTAGGATTAGGACTAGGACATCTGGGGAAGGCCATTATTCTGCCTGCCCCGGGGGAGGTGAACCATCACCTGCAGTCTTGGGTGCCGCTGTGTGCAGGGCTGACACATAAGCAAGAAACAGGGTGATGGAGGAAGGTGTCTCTGAAGAAGTGGTATTCCACCTGCAAGGAGGAGGGGGACAGCCATGCAGACATCTGGGGACAGTCAGTGCAAGTGGCCTGGGGTGCTCATGACAGATAGCTGTGCACTGAGGTGAGTTGCTGGGAGCCTGTGATAGACACTGCCCCGCTCTGAGCAGGGAGGGGTCCCCAGGGGGTTGAGCAGCCTTGGCCAGGAGAGGGAGAGTCTAGAGAGAGGCGTGGAAGGAGATTGGGTCAGCCAGGCATGGTGGTGCAGGGATGGAGGGTCTTCCACAGGGATGATGGGGCCGGGAAGCTGGGAGAGGCTGATGAGGCCGAGTGGTCCAAGGGGCCATCTCCACCAAGCCAAGCAACTGTGTCCGGACTTTGAACTCGATCCCTGTGTTGGAGGCCTGTGGGCCTTGGGGCCTCTAGGTGGGTGGGAAGGAAGGGTCAGCCATGAGCCCTGGAGGCAGTGGGGCTCCCAGTGGGCTGCCTGGCCCAGGTGGGAGGAGAAACAGCCAATGAGAAAGGTGGTGGTGGGGGTCAGGGACAGGGTGCTTGGAAGGTCACACCAGGTCTGGCAGGGCCAACAATGTCGATCCTTAGCCACTGCCGCCCTGGAGGGGAGAAGGGCAGGATAGGAGTCCTGGGAAGCAGGGCAGAGGGTGGCTCATCTCTGCATGGGAAGGTGCCAGCCCTGCCCAGCTCCTCCTCTTCTTCCCTCCCGACCTCTCCTCCCCTCCTTTCTTCCTCCTCTGCTTCTCTCCTCCTGCCCTTCTAATTGCCTCTCCCTTCTCTCCAGCTTAAAGCCTGGATCAAATATCTGCTGGTGCAAAAACCAATCCTACAGGCACATCCCTGGCCCTGTAAAAGCACTCGCTCCCAGGAACAAACCAAAGTCAGTCTGAGTGCCCAGAAGGCAGCAGGAGCCACAGCGAGCTGGCTGGGAATTCAGAGGAGTCGCCCCCCTCACAGAAAGCTCCCCATGCCCAGCCTCATGCTGGGTACCGGTTCAGAGCTGGCACCGTGGCCTGGGCCCGTGCAGTCCCCAGGCAGTACAGGAGAGTGAACGCTCAGTCTCCCTGAGGGTGATGGAAACTCCTTGTTGACAGGCAGGAAGTCACTTTGTGAAATGTTAATGTACTAATGAAGACAAGCAGCAGAAGCTTGGCCAGGACACTGGGGATGGCCTGAGGCTCCCTGAGACTCGTGACTTGGCAGTTCAGAGCAGAAGAGCCACAGCTCTCGAAACAGGTCAAGTGGCCACTGTTGTCCACTCATGTGGCCAGCTCTGGCCCCTTCTTTCCATCTTGACATTTCAGAAGAGCCTTACCCCTCCTCTCTCTGGGCAGATGTGCAAAATATGCAAACATAAGCAAAGATGTTTTTGAAATGGGCCGCGTCTGTGTCCTGACCCCTGCATGTCCGCCAGGTTTGTGGGGTACATCCTGTCCTGTTGGAGATGCACTTTGCAGTGCTGAGCTTCAAGGTACACGGGGTGTCTCTACTCTCTCCCAGACTTCCTGCAGGGAGTCAGCTGAGCCATGGGGGTTCCCTGCAAGCAGCCACCTCTCAGATATGCACAGACATTGGGTCCTGTGTACACTAAGTGCGGAACTTCATTTCTTAGCTTTGTTTAAAGGTATTTGGACACGTCTTCTTGGGGAAATCTTGGAATTCACCATGGTTGTCTGCAAGGGTCTCTGTGATGCAGAGCTCCCCAGGACGGAGGCTCGTCTCCTCTGCTTACGTAGCAGCACAGTTAACGGAGGATGTGCAGGTGTGAGACTCCTCCAGAAAAGGACAGTCCGTGCTCCCACGCCAGCGCTGAGTGAGGACCTGTCGCGAGGGCTGCCCCACACTGCCCCGCTGTATCGTAAGAGCCTCAATTCCCCACGTGAGCAGTGGTGGGGCAGAGTGCGGGGGGGCCTCCACATGGGCCACAGCAGCCCACCTGCCTTTCCTGGTGCCTCAAAGTGGAAAGTTAGAAAGCAGCCTCTGCGAGGCTACTGAGACCACTGGAAGCCCATCGGTGGCTTTCCAGGCGACACCTTCTCATCAACAAGGTGAGTGTGGCCATGGGACCCCCACAGCTCAGCAATCCCCGTGCAGTGGGCTGATCAGATGTGTATTCACCCCGGCAGGACCCAGCACATCAGCCTCTGTCTGGATGGGAAACCTCATTGGTGACCTGTCTCAGTCCATTTTCTAGTCTTTAACAGAACACCCGGGACTGGGCATTCACTCCATTTTATTTTATTTATCCTTTCACATATATTTTTATTCCAGTAGCCTTCGGGGTACAAGTGGTTTTTGGTGACATGGATGAATTATACAGCAGTGAAGTCTGAGACTGTTGTGTAGTGGACATTGTACCCAAGAGGTACTCCTTAGTCCCCCGCTGCCCTCCCACGCTCCCTCTTCTGGGTCTTCAGTGCCCATCACACCACTCAGCGTGACTTTGTGCCCCCGGCTCAGCTCTCACTTACAAGTGAGAACACACGGTATTTGCTTTTCCATTCCTGAGTTACTTCACTTAGAATAATGGCCTCCAGTTCCATCCAAGTTGCTGCAGAAGACATTCTTTCTTTTTATGGCTGAGTAATATTTCATGATGCAACATGTATATATATGTGCCACATTTTCCTTATTTACTCGTCGCTTGATGGGCACTGAGGTTGGTTCCATGTCTTTGCAGTTGTGAATTATGCCGTGAGAAACACACACGTGTGGGTGTCTTTTTGATACAGCGGCTTCTTTTCCACTGGGTAGATACCTAGCAATGGGATTGCTGGATCAAATGGTAAATCTACTTTTTCATTCTTTGAGAAATCTCCACGCTGTTTTCCATGGAGGTTGTATTAATATACATTCCCACCAGCAGTGTGTAAGCATTTCCCTTTCACCACATCCACGCCAGCATCTGCTGTTTTTTGATGTCTTAATAATGGCCGTTCTGGCTGGGGTAAAGTGGTGTCTCTGTGGCTGTCACCTGCATTTCCCTGATGATTAGTGACATTGAGCTTCCTTTTCTGTATCTGTTCGTCATTTGTGTATCTTCTGTTGAGAAGTGTCTATTCAGGTCATTGGCCCACTTTGCGATGGGATTTTTCCTTTTTTTCTTGCTGATTTGAGTTCCTTGTAGGTTCTGGGTATTAGTCCTTTGTCGGATGCGTACCTTGCAAATATTTTCTCAGACAAGGTAATTTATTAAGAACAGTTTATTTGAGTGACAGTTCTGGAGGCTGGGAAGTCCAAGGCCATGGCGTTGGCACCTGGGGCGGGCCCTCCCGCTTCCTCATACCTTGGCGGAAAGCATCACATGGTGACCAGAGAGCTGGCTCTGATAACAAAGCCACTCCTTCCATAACAAGTCCACTCCAAGATAACAACATTAATCCACTCATGAGGGCAGAGCCCTGATTAATCCATTCATGTGAGTAGAAGGATTAAGTTTCCAACTCAAACACATTCAAACCACAACACCTTTTAAATTCACCTCAGGGGGCAGACATAGGTGGCTCTCTCTGGTCTGAGACCACCCAGCTTTGGCAGAGTCTGGGGACCCCTGAGACTGAAAGGCCTGGGATGGGGCCCAGGTCTCAGAGCGAGGAGGTCAGCACCCGCTTGACCCCAGGGCAGGGTGAAGGGTAGATGCTGCCCTAGGGGCCCTGCCTTCCAGACTCCACTCTGCCTCCTGGGGAAGCCCAAACCTGCCCTCCCGGGCATCCTTGCCCCTCTTGTAAGGCACTGCCAAGCCACACTGGAGTCACTGTTCTTCCTGGATCATGCCAAGGGTGGGAGCCCTGCCCCTCTGGGTATTGAAGGAGATACCTTGGGTGTGACAAAAAGTAACGCTCCTCTCTGGCTCTGGACACACCCAACACACCCAACGCAGAAGGAGGCAGGCGCCGCTCAGCCTGACCCCAGCTAGGGGCTGTGCCAGAGTGGTGCCATCCCACATCCCAGGCCGTGCTTCCCTTCCTGGAAGGGTCCAACCATGCTCACAGCCAGGCGCCACCTGCACGGGCAGAACGATGCTGGGGTTGCCCAGCTGGGTGTCCTGAGGTGAACAGAAGGCTTTCAGTGGGACATTGACGTGAACCTAAGCCAGAGGAGCCTGCACGACACAGTGCGAATCAGCTTGCTCAACAGAAACAGACGGCCCCAGGGTGCAGGGGCCACCCTACAGCCCTGCACACACACACTCTCGCTGGCTGCAGAGGACGCTGCACCCACAAGCATCTGGGCTCGCAGCCACAGCTGGCTCTGTCTCGGACTTCACTGTTCATGCTGTGAGGCCGGGGATGGACTCTGTCTGCTGCTTGTTGGAGCTCTTCCAGCCACAGTGCATCGCTCAGTGGGTTAAGCAGGGGTATTCTCTCCTCACCCTGCCCCCTGCCCTGCACTAGATGAACAAGCACCCTCAGCATCACGAGTGGCTCCAAGTGCAATGGAACCTGATGAGAGAAGGGCCCTCTCTGGCCACACTCGTACTGATAGGATGTGCTGGCAAAAGCAAGTGATCAAATTTGTATCCCAGCCTCTTAATGTCACCTGCAGCCAAATGGCTTTGCATCTGAAAGCAACACGTAATTGTCAGCATCAATGGGTTCTAGTCAGAGATTTTTTTTTAGTCTCGGGCAGTTTTAGTTCATTAGCAGTACAGACAGAGAAGGATGCAACCCTCTGTTTGGTGCCTGGATGTAAAAGAATATTTCTGTGCTGAGTGGCCTCACTGCAGAATCTTCCAAGGTACCAGTCAGCCACAGAGGCCTGCAAGGTTTTTATTCCTTGCTTTCAAAAACACAAGCTGTTTTTCCCCCGGAAGAGCATGTAATGTGCGAAAACATTAGCGATATTGCAAAATGCTTGCGTGAAATAACTGTGGAAATATTTCACTAACTACATTAACCTTCGCTGGCTTTTCTTCCCCTCCCAACCCAAAGAGAGATAATTCCTCGGGAGTCTTTATCTCATTCCTCTGTATAATTGCTGCCTTAAATCACAAAAGCCTTTAGAGTCATGGATGCGAAACACATGGAGCTCTGTTTGGGCCGTACTCACCTGCAAAGCTGTGCGATCCCGCATCCCCCCAGAAGAGGAACAAAGGGGGAGTGTGTGGGGAGGACGGTGTCCCTCGGGGGTGTTTCCCAGCAGCCGCGCTGATACCGTAGGACAAGAAGGGGCCCTGTCTCTCGTGGGTTCCCTTTGTTCTTTCCTTCTGAAGAGTGAAGAATTCCTGGCAGTTTCTGTCTCGCTCGTAATTGTTTTTTTAAATTAAGATACACCCTGCAGCCCTGGCTGTTGAGATGCAGGCATGGCTGGTGGGGAAGCACCTTGCGTTTGTGAACGGCAGAAAAGGTGAGAAGACACTGCAGGGTGCTCCCTCTGGGGTTTAAACGCCTAAACGCGAAGGGAGCCAGGGTCTTCCTTCTCTCTGAGTTCCTCCCATGTCTTCATAATGGAGAAGGAGGCGGTGGAGGACGGTGGGCGACGGGGGTGGGGGTGCTGCCTGCTGCTTGGCAGCACCGACCAGGTGTCTGCAGGACCCTCCTGTCTTTGGGTGGAGGGCAGTTTCACATCAGTTGACTCATGTTTTGGGCAGACATTGCTGGGGAAAAGAGCTGGAGTCTCCACCCCGTCTCTCAAGGATGCAGCAGCCAGGTCCAGTTCCCAACTCCATGGGCCACACTTTCTAGCTGCTTGTCCTGCAAGGGGTTCCACAGCCTGGTCTTGACTCACCAGGAAGCAGGACAGCAACTCGAGAGTGATGTGTGCTGGGGACACGTGCAAGGGTGCAGGGTGCAGGGGTGCAGGGTGCAGGAGTGCAGAGTGCAGGGGTGCAGAGTGTACGGGTGCAGAGTGTAGGGGTGCAGAGTGCAGGGGTGCAGGGTGCCATTCCTAAATCTCTGTCTGGTGTCTGTGTCCTGTGAATTTATTTGTTTGCATGCTTTTCTCTCCAGTGTGATTTTATGATCCGTGGACATACACAGGCTCCTCCATATCTAGCTAAACCTCCCAGTCGTCTCTAGAAGCTGGGGATTATGGGAGTGTGTTCTCTCATTGTACCATCTCATTGAGTTGTCTCAAACACCCTGCGAGGTAGAGCTGGTTATTTCCCTGTGACATGAGACAGTAATCATTAGCCTGACGGCTTCCCTGCATCCACTGAGTCATTAAACCCAACTTGTCAGCTACAGACTCACGTCTGGTGGTTTCTGGGCATTGTGCTTGGTCAGATCCATGTTCCGAGGGTTCAGCTCCCCAAGCCCATGGTGCATGTCCCACTGGCTCCCTGCCCCAAGCTCCTCCTGAGGCAGCTTGCCACACTCACGCATCCTACAGTAGCTTTTAGGCACGGTAGGGGCTGAGCGCACAGTGGGACTCAGGGAGCTGAAGGGGAAGGTGAGTTGAATGCCTTGGACATGAGTCTCTCTTCTCAGCAGCCAGAAGGGGCCAGTCCAGAGGCCACCCTTCTCTGAGAGCACCCTTCACTCTCTAAGGAAAGCCCAGAACTTTCTTTCACCATCTTCTAATGTGCCTTCAGCAGAAGCTGTGACTCACTGGAAATGGATGGAGTTGAGGCTGGGCAGAGTTGGCCAGGCAGCCAGACAGCCCTTTCCAGAGGCAGAGCTACCCGGGCCGGAAGGTGGACACTGGGCTTCGCCTTCTGCCTCCAGCCCTCCTGCTTCTCAGTGTCTAAATCACCAGAACAAAAATCGTTTCTGGTTCATTGACCTTTCTGCAAATTATAATTTACACCCAGGAGTAAAATGTCATATAATTTTTATGCATTCAGCTGGGCTTTTTCACTGCTATCTTAAAAAACAATTCTTTATCAAGACTTCATGTCAGAATTGTGCAGGGATAATTACCTCGGGAGAAACGCTTCATTTGCATAATGCACCATGTGCAGCTCCCCCGAGGCAGCGTTGCTGAGGGCCGGCCATGTGCTTCTCTGGAAGGGGGCATCGGTGAGGCTTGGGGATCAGTCAAGGACCTCGTGAAGGGAGTATTGATCGCCTCCAAACTGACTTCATTACCAGCTTCTTTTCCAGCCACAAATTAAATCATCAGAGTGGATATCGGATGGGCAGGAATCTCCCTAGACAAATTCCTGCAGGACCCGGCACACTGCATGGCCTGCCTTCCCTGGCCGTGGGAGGCTTCATGGCCACACTCTCCATTGGCCCTTTCGGAGAAATGGGGTGTGCTAGAGATTGAGGACCCTGGGCTCTTTCCTGCCCAGGGACAGAAGACAGAAACCTCACAACATCCACCTTCAGGAACCTCACAGTCCAATATGAGAGAAAGAACAAACCAATTGCAAAGAGATTTAGGAAGCCTTTGCAGAGAAACATACAGACAAGCACGCCCCAGGTCGAGAAGAAATGGCAGATTATTTTGAAAGCTTCCATTAAAATTATTTCTTTAGATGCAGGAGCTGCTTTGGGGGTTTTTTCTTTGCTGTTGACATTGTATTTATTGCAGAAAAGAAGCCACAGTTGGAAAGTGCAGGACCACCTCTAAATGCTGCGGAAGGGTGGCTGATGAACAGCAAACATCGATGGCCTCGGGCCCAGCGTGGCCACCACACCAGCCGCGTCATCAATGGCCTCGGGCCCAGCGTGGCCACCACGCCAGCCACGTCATCAGCACTCGCTGCTGCACACGTTAACACATCGTTAGCACACAGCCCACTCACCCTTCCTCCAGAGCGAGGCAGGATGTCACCTCCTCAGGCCTCTGAATTTAAGAGGCGACCACATGACTTGCCTTGGCCGAGGAAATGGAAACTGGAGCCAGGTGCATCGTGCCAGGAGGAGGCTTACCAGGCTGCCTAATCCCGTGGGTCTGGTTTCCTCACTGGCTATCGTGGAAACAGAAGACCAAGCCTCTTCCACTCTGTCCCCAGGACCCCATAGGGCAGCCCCCCTCCCCCACCCAACAGGTGCACAGTGGCCATGTCATGCACATGAGCCAGCATCAGGCTCTGTTGTTTCAAGTGACAAGATCTGGGAGCTGTTATGCTACTCTTAACCCAGCCTTGCGCCGGCAGATACACCCTGAATTTCCAACAATGCCTTTCTTCCAAGGATAATAGAAATTTGTGGGGGTTCAATGATCACCTCCCCTCTAGGACTTCTCAGACCCTCTGACGTGCATTGGAAATTTCCAAGAAGACAGAAGTGAGATGCATAGCTGTTGCACCGCTGAGGCCCTGTGTTCCTGCCCTCCCCCAGCACCTGCCCGCGCCAGGTTCCCTGGGACGTTCCTGGGATGATACTGTTGTGGCCTGAGAGAACCTGCTGATCCTTTCCTCGAGCTTTTTAGACACAGGACCTGGATCCAGAGTGGCCACAGACATCCTGGGTCCCGCTTGCTTTGGGCTGACCCTGGCTGAGGAAGAGGACACTCTAGAAGACGCTAGAGAGTGGAACGGTGTTTTCTCTTTCTGCACAAGGGCAGACCTCGCTCTTCATTGCCCATCACTTCCAGTCCTGAGTCTGGTCATGTGTCTCCAACTCCCAGAGGATCCACATCCTCGTTTTTCCCAAAGAAGTCCTCGGTAGTGTCCCCACGGGGCCTCACGGAGCACTGGGTGGCCTGGAGGGAAGTGGACCCTTGGTCTCAGTAGGGGCTGCTTTCCTGCCCGAGGGCACACTCACCCGGTGGGGTGGCCCCTGCACTTCCTCTGGACCCCCGTCCTGGCTCCTTGGCACCAGGCAGCCCCTCCCGGGGCTCTCTGAGCACCGTGCACGGTAGAGTGCGCCATGAAGCCGCCGTTTCATGAGCGTGCTCCAGCCCCGCCACTCTCCTCCCCGTGCCTGCAGCCTCCTCCGGGCTTGGCTTCCCTTTGCTCAAGGTGGGGTCTGCCTGGGCCCTGCTGAAGGAGTGGGCATCGAGGGCACAGAGACAGACCCTAGAAGCTTCCATCCTCACTTTACAGATACCCCAAGCACCTGCTCTTCTCAAGGGAGTCCCTGAACAGCTCAAAAATGCATGAGAAGTGAATGCACCTGGGACGTCGAGGACTAGCAGTGAGAGGCTCCTGGGTGGGGCTGTGCGCCTCAGAGAGGAGAGAAAATCTGTTTGCATTTCCTGAGTTGCTTCTTATTTACTCTAGAAAAAATGGTTGGCAGTCAACCACAGTGTGTTCACAGAGGCAGCTCACCTCGTAAAGTTCAGCGTCATCTTTGGATTCAGCCCTAGAACGCTGGAGGTGAACACGGGCCAGACATATGAACGGCTGGTGGTCCAGTGTGACAGGTGGGACAGGCCTCCATGCAGGGGGCACAGGATGGTGGCCCCATGTGGAAGGTGGGACAGCTTTCCATGCAGAAGGCAAAGGATGGAGGCCCCGTGCGACAGGCGGGATGGGTTCCCATGCAGGGGGCACAGGATGGAGGCCCCGTGCGGCAGGTGGGACGGGTTTCCAGGCAGGGGGCACAGGATGGCAGCTCCTTGCAGCAGGCAGGGCAGGACCCCTGCATGGGGCAGGTGGGGCATGGGGGGTGGACCCGGCAGCCTCCTCTCTGCCCTGCGCCTGCTCTGAGGCAGAGTCCAGGCACTCACCACGCCAGCAGCAGAGCAGCCTCAGACAGGAGCCATGGCAAGTGCTGTGTCATGGGTACCACAGTTCAGAACCCCATGTCCCGCCAAGACTCCCAGTGAAGGCCCTCACTCAGCAAACTCTGGAATGTGTAAGCTGAGTGCAGTGGGCTCCCTGAGAAGGCTCAGGCCTGCCCCGTGCATCCCACAGAGCCCGGGGATTTACCCGACCACAGCCTCAGAGACTACAGTGCTGGCTCCACCCAGACAGAGGCCCTTCCAGACGGGAGAGGCAGAGGAGGAAGTGGAGAGGTGGGGGTGCCCCCTGCCTGCAGCTCCTCACCCCCAACCCCAGCTGTCCTGGGGCCAGGAGGGCTCTCCACTTGGGGGCAGCAGTCAAGATTGGAAGATTTGATCTTGTAGTCCTTGCTTCTAAATTTTCCTCCTCATTTGTACACCTACAGTCAAGGGCAGAGGATAAAATATTTTCTGTTTATTTGTATATTTGTTTTTAATTTTAAAAAAAGAGAGAGGACCAGACATAGTTTCTCATGCCTGCAGTCCCAACTCCTTGGGAAGCTGAGGCAGAAGGGTCACTTGAGCCCAGAAGTTCAAGACCAACTTGAGCAACACAGCGTGACCCTATCTCAACAAAACATTTAAAAATGAGCAAGGTATGATGGCGCATGTCTGTAGTCCTGGCTACTCAGGAGGCTGAGGCAGGAGAGTGGCTTGTGTGCAGGAGTTCAAGGCAGTAGTGAGCTACGATTGCGCCGTTGCACTGCAGCCTGGGTGAGAGTGAGACCCTGTCTCTAAAAAATGAAAAGTAAATTTTAAAAGGTAGGGGAGTGAAGAGCCGCCGCCGTGGGTTACAGTGCATTGATTACACTCGTTTACACATTTCCTCCACCCATTCCTCCTGCTTCAGGGACATCTGCAGCCCCGTCTACCCACAGTCGCCCCAGCGTAGGAAGGGCCCTGCCCCACGCACGCCGCCCCAGGCTGGTCGCAGATGGTGCACACTGCACAGCACACACGCACGTGCACGTTCACCTGCAGCTGGGAAGGGCCAGACCCAGGACCCAGGTCTGGTCTCTCTGCCTGGAGTTTCTTCCCCTGTGGCCTCGCACTGCCCGGGAGCACTGTTCCCGGTATTAACAGGATCTGCCTTCCCCAACCTCACCAGGGCCTCAGCTCTCCTTCTCTCCCAGATGTTTCCAAGAGCTTTGAGAGGAAAAGGAAACTGTGATTCCTCCAGTCTGAATGGCTGGAGCTGCAGCAGGAATGCTTCTTAAATACAAAAAACAAGAAACAGCCCCAAATTGCACTTGCGGGAAATGGAGCGCAAGCAGAAACCGACTCGGGAAGCCATCGAAAGTTGCCCCCACCTCCCCCTCTCCACTGGGCTTTCCCATCTGCAGAGAGGAAGGTGGGGGGAGGAGGCCGGAGGTGAGGGAAGAGAAGGCAGGGGAGGGGAGGGCTGGGAGGGGAGGTGACCTCTCAGGACAGCAAAGAGAGCAGCCTCTCCACCTGAACCTTAATTGCAAATGATTTCATTAGCTCAGTCCTGATGTGCAAGACACTAATGAGGGAGGCTTGCGGCTCCAGAAATAGCCTGGCCAGTCCTGTGCCTTGTGTTTGAAAGGATCCACCCTAGGGCCTGGGTCCCCTGAGTCCCAGCTGTCAGCTCTAGTATCTCTCTCACCTCGTGACATGGACAACGCTCACATGTGTGATGGGAGCTTTCAGAGAGGACAGGAGCCAGCCAGCCCCGGCCACCATGACCAGCGACCTGCAGCGGGAAGAGCGTGGCATGGGGGTGGTCTTGGGGATTGGTGGTGAACCATCCGCGCTCCTGCAGCAGCAAGTGAGTCTGGGCACCAGGGTTGATGTGTCTGGCCCAGGGCTGATGCCACAAAAGAAAGGAGCGGAAAAGCAGCTGGGAGTCGCCAGTGACCGCTGGTGCCAGCATGGGCCAGGCCCCTCGTGGTGGAGTGAGTGATCCCATGAGCCAGGCCTGGGATATTCTGCTCTGAGGTGCCCTGCAGTGGTTTCTGCTTGGGAACCCCCTCCTCAACTGAGGCATCCTAAAGGCAGAGACAAGGTTTTGGAACTCAGGGTGTGCTGGGTATTTAGTTCTCAGTGCGTCCATCTATAAAATGGGGTGATAATAGTCCCAGCCTAAGGCCATTGCGGGCACCTAGTGAGGTGCTCTGTGTTTCAAGCTTGGTACATTCCCAGGCATATGGTATGTGCCAAGTAAGCAAGAACTGCCAGCATCATCGTCATGCCATCACTGCCATCAGCACCATCGTTGCCATCACCATCAGAGCCATCATCACCACCATCGCTGCCTTCATCACCACTGGTGCCATCATCATCACCACTGGTGCCATCATCACCACCATCGGTTTCATCATCACCACCATCGCTGCCATCATCACCACTGTTGCCATCACCACTGGTGCCATCATCATCACCATCACTGCCTTCATCACCTTTGGTGCCGTTATCACCAGTGCCATCACGGTCTCTGCCATCACCATCACTGCCATCATCCTCATCGGCATGCTTATTATCCTTTATGTTAGTCTGCCTGTGCTGCTTTAAAGGACAGCCTGAGGCTGGGTAATTTATGAAGAAGGGAGCTTTAGTCGGCTCATGGTTGTGCAGGCTGCACAGGAAGCATGGCACCGGCATCTGCTTCTGGCAAGGGCCTCAGGAAGCTTCCACTCCTGGCAGAAAGTGAAGGAGACCATGGGTGTGCAGATCACATGGTGAGAGAGGAGCACGGAGCGTTGGAGGTGCCAGGCTCATTTCAACAACCAGTTCCCTTGGGAGCTTAGAGTGAGAAATCACTCCCTCCCTCCCTCCCTTGAGAATGGGACTGGAAAATTCATGAAGGATCCGTCCCCATGACACAAATGCCCTCCACCAGGCTCACCTCCAACACTGGGAATCAAATTGCCACGAGACTTAGCTGGGCCGAACCAACGTGGCCATACCATAGCATTGCAGCTCGGGCTAAGGAGAGGCCTTGCCTGGTTAGAAGCAGGCGACTCGCTCCCAGCAGTGTGGGAAGCACCTGTGCCTCCTCACCATGGAAGAAAGTGCTCAGGACCCCTTGGGGCCACCTCAGTGAGTGGGCTTGAGCAGGGCCTGAGCAGGCTGCCTGCTCTAGGAGGCTCCAGAGACCCCTGAGCACACCCTTTTCCCCCCTAAACATCATCAGCCACAGAAACTGGCCACTCAGCTCTGCAAGGCTGTGAGTGAGTGTGTGGCTGCTGCGTTCCGTAGGGGGTGCTTAGCATCTAGGCATAACCACCTGTTTGTGAGTAGACGCCTGTGTGTGTCTTACATCCAGGAAGCGCCTCGTAGCAAGAGCGTAGTGGGGAAGGGGGCAGGGCAGCGGAAGATCACGACACTGCTGACGGGGCAGTCATCTAGACAGTGCCTTATTCTCATCCTTCCGTCCTCTAAAACTCTGCTCGAGTTTGTCATTCAAGGAAGGACTCCAGGGCCATGTTTGGAATAAGCAGGAAAGGGGAGTGCCAGGCGACGTGAGGCTCCTGAGGGTAGGGGTGGCAGAGCCAGGCGCCCCAGGTGAGCATGGGCCCGCCATGCCCTGCAGTGGAACCTCGGAGCAGGGGCAGGAATCCTCTCTGCCTCCGTTTTCTCTTCGGGAACATGGAAGGAACGTGACCTTCTGTGTAGGGAGAACCTGCTCCCAGTGCCCTGCGGGACGTCTGAGCAGACACAGTCTGTCTTGAATGAATGGAGGAATGCATGAGTGGAGATTCAGGAAACGCTAGTTCATGTTGGTTCACGAAATGTTCGTTCCAGATATTCAGTAAAAATGCGACTTTTTTAAGTGTTCTAAAATATTCCCACTTCTCCACATCCCGCTTCTCCACACTATCAAGTGGACTCTCACAGCCTTGAGTGAGAAAGCAAAAGTCCCAGCAGGGCCACCCCTCCAGGTTCCTGGGGAACACCCATAGCATCAGGCCACCGCTGGCCCTGGGAGAGAGGGACAAAGGGCTTTTAGGGGTCTCAGGGCGGCAGCAATGCCACGATGTCCCCACCATTGCCAGAAGAATGTGGGTCTCCAGCCGTGGTCCTCACCAGCATGGGAATGACAAGGGAGGCTTTGTCCATTAGCCCTGTTGTCCTGCGAGTGCTGACCGCAGCATGTTCTGACAAGAGGCCCTGGCATCTCACAGCCTGGGAGTCCTCAGTGCGCGGCATGGCGGTGGCTGGACTTGCCACTGTTGTTCTCTGCTCACTCCTGTCGCTGTGGATGGGAGGACTTCATTAGCAACGTGGCCCATGTCATGAGCTGCTGTGTGGGCTCCGTTCTGGTGGGCACCAGTGGGACTGGCTAATGAGGCACTCGCAGCTCAGCTTCCACAGCCATGGAGAAGAACTTCTGCATAAATGCCTCCTTTAGAACGCAGCCCTTCCTTGCTGCCCCCTCCTCTGTCTCCCAATACATCTGCACCTTTGTGTCTTGAACAGAGTACTGTTAATTAATGCCGGAACCTAGAGAAATTCCTCTTTACATAGGCTCCAAGCCCTTTCACAATGTAAGGTTCCGTCGCCAACAGAGAGCTGCAAACAGGCTCACTCCGTCCTTTGAGGAGCTGCGTCTCCTCTCTGCAGAGTCTCTGGTTTGCACATAGCACCATAAATATTAGATGAAGACGTGCAGACGATTAGTGCAAGTTTTGGGGGACAGGGCCGCGCTGGAGACCGTAAGGCACGAACTTGTTACCATGCCACTGCCTTTCCTGGGCAGGAAGAATGTCCTGGTATTGCCTCTTTAACAAGAGACACGGTGTCCGTGAGGACGTGAGATCACAGCGTTGGATGCATCAGGAAGAAAACCCAGAGGGAGAAGCAAGTTTAATGTTCCCTGCCGTAAATGAGATGGCAAGAGAGAGGTTCCACTGCTGTACTTTATAATGGGATTTCTAACATTCCGAAGACAGAGTGTTTTGTTTTCTCTGGAGAAAGTACAGCTGATAGAGAGTGAGTATCCATTTCTTAATAGACTCTGGTTTTTAGAGCAGTTTACGTTTGTGGGAAAATGGAGCAGGACGTCACCCCCGTCCCCGCAGCCAGCTTCCCCATGGTTGCCATCTTGCCTTCGTGTGGTGCATTTGTTAGGACTGACGGACAGCAGGCAAATCATACGTGGGTATTGATGCATTACTGTGACTCGGTCCAGCCCCTAGGAGGGCTCTCCCTTGGTGCTGTGTGTGTGTGAGTTTGGACAAACGCATGGTGACATGGAGGCACCGCCGCAGGCCTCCCAGCACAGCTTCCTTGCCCGAAAGTACCCCCCACGCCCTGCCTGTTCAGCCCTTCCTCCTCCCACGGTCCTTTCACCATCTCTGTGGTTTTGCCTTCTCCAGAATGTCGTGGAGTCAGAGTCCTGTGGCATGTGGGCTTTTCAGATGGTCTCCTTTCACTTGGCAGCATGCACGTAACGCTCCTCCGTGTCTGGGGTGGGGGCCTGGTAGCTCATGTGGTATCCATTTTTGAAGCTAAGAGAAATGAAATGTGTGCATTTACCCCACTAACTTTTCTCAAGCACCTCCTGGGGGCCAAAGTCACGTGGTTGGAAAGTGCCAGAGACCCTGGTGAGGTGCCTGCCAGCCCCAAGCTCACAGACTGGCAGGAGGTGAGCGGCAGTTTCAGGCCCCGCCTGTGCTTGGAGCCAGGGTGAAGCCAGCCAGGGCAGCCTGAGCAGCTGTCAGTGGAGACACTCGGCCACATCCCTGTGACCACAGGAGGGACAGGAGCAGATGAGCCTCCCAGAAATGCCAGCTCTACCCACTCCATGAGGCAGAGATTGGTGCTGGGGCAGGGGCTGGCTGGGGAGACCACTGGGCCGTGGGGCAGAGCAAGGCAGTGGGCCGAGCTGGGTGGCGGGGTCGGGCAGCTCTAGGAAGGATTGGGTGTCCAGGTGGGGTGCCCAGGGGCTCTGGCTCCGGCGTGGAAGGTAGCACCCCTTCCTGTGGTGGTTCCAGAGAAAGGAGCAGCTGAGGGGGTAATCAGGCAGTAAGGGTGTGCTGCATAGGCAGACCCCAGAGACCTCACCCTGGGATCTAGAGTTCAGGAGAAGGCTCTGCACCAGGAGATGCCCTTGGACCCATCATGGCAGGACCCTCTCATCTGCAGAGCATGAGGGTTCCCCCTCAGCCCTCAGCCCTGCCCCAGCTCTGGGCAAACAGTCATGTCCCTTGTGGTGTGTCCCATCCCGAGGGTCTCCTGAGGGGTGCTGGCCTCATGACACTCCCCCCTCAGCCCCTCATGCATGCTCAGTCAGGTTCTGTGTTCCCGCAGCACCTTCCTGGATGGTTCCCAGCGTGGCCCTGCAGCCCTCTGTGGGGTCCCTGCTGCCCCACAGGGGATGCTCGGTCAGGATGATCTCTTTTGCAAGTGCACCCGGTCCCATCACTCATTGGGCAGCTGCCTCCTGGGCAGGGTGAAGCGGGGCCCTCAGGGCAGCCTCAGCCCCTCCACATCCTGTTGCTCAGCAGAGTCCTGAGGCAGCTACGTGTAAGTAGAATTGGAAAAGCGCCATTTCCCTCAGGATGCCTCCTGCCAAGCCCAGCACTGTGCAGGGGGGTGGGGTGGGCAGGCCCTGTGCACACGGTGCCACCTCACCTGGAAATGCCCTTTGGTTTGGAGACATGAGTGAGTGGCGCGTGGGGTAGAAGGTTCTCAAGCTGCTGCACGTGTCCTGGTATCACGGGGGTGTGGCTGCTCCGACTGTCACCCCCACTAGGACTAGGGGGCTGCTCAGCATGGCAGGGACGCCTCTGTCAGAGGATGTGTCCCCTGGGATGAACACTTCAGAACCTAGGTTGCCTCACCTGCACAGTCCCCCAACCCATCCCCATAGGAGATTCTCCTCCGTCGAGAACCTGAGCCCATACCGCCACCTCCAGAAGCCTCGGGCTCAGACCCTGTCCTCTCTCTCCTTCCTCCTCAGCCTCCTCTCCCCTCTTCCAGCTCCTGCCGCAGCAACGGTGACTCACGGCTGGGCTGGTTCATTCCAAAGTGGCTAGAGTGTATTATTCAGGTCTTGGCAGTAATACCCAAGTTCTTTCTGTGTCCAAAATATACACACGCATTTGCCTCCCAGCAGCAGTATCTGACTTTCATGGGAGAGAGTGGTTTCCCAGCGAGTCCTGGTGAAGTGACGGACACGAATGCTGAGATATTCTGAACCAACACTGAGTCTCTGTGTACTGCATGGGGAAAAAGAAGGAGCTTTTTGGAGTTCAAGTCCCAGCTCTCCCACCTATGAGTGTGGAGGTGACTGCATGCCTTGGAATCAAATGCAGAAATCGTACTGTGGCTCCCAGGGCCCACAGGCACTGCCCCGCCCCTCCGCACGTCCTCCTCGATGCCTTCACGCCCCCTGATCTCTTCCCATCCTCAGATACCAAGCGTGCCTCAGGACCCAGGGCCTCGCACTGTCTGTTCCCTCTTTGGGGAATGCTCTTCCCTCAGGCGTCCACACAGCCTCCCACCTCGCTTCATTCAGATTGACCTGTTGGAGCAGGGACGCCTCCCTGCAGTGGCTCTGTAACCCTCCCCCTCCCTGGCCAGGCACCTCCAGCTGCCAGCTCCTCGCGATGGCCCCTGGTGGACAGCTTCCTGGGGAGGACCTCGGAGTCCACAGCTCGTCCCCCACGCCTGTGAGAGTGCTCAGAAGCACTTCTTGAATGGATAAGTGGGAGAAAGGAGGAGGCTAGAGGTGGGCGAGGAGGCCCCCTGCAAACGTCCCTGTGTTGCCTGAGGCTTTGATGTCTCAGACTGTCTTGTTCACTTGGGGCATCTCAAAGCGAAAGCTGAATGTGGCCTTATGCCTGTGCCACGTCTACCAGGAGCCCCTTCAGCACCAGGCTGGAGCAACCTGCTGGGGAGAGGGTGCTCAGGCCTAATTCTCCCCCTGTAGATCCCAGCTCCCACCTCCGAAAACGGGGTGCTCTGGGCTGTGTGGGGGCGGCAGGCGTGAGAGGACACATGGACAGGAGAGCAGTGGCGCAGGGCAAGGCAGGGGAGGGCAAGGCGGGAAGGGCGGGGAGGGAGGGGAGGGCGGAGGAGAGAAGAAGGGCGGTCTCCTGGGATGCTCGGTCTCCTGGGACGCTTGGTGCTTGGTTGCTACAGCTGCTGACATCATTTAAGAGGGTCTGCAATTGCTTCAAGGGAATTCTCTATGTTCCAAGCAGAGAAGGTTCCGGGCAGTGCAACCGTTTACATGCCCAGGTGCCCACAGCTGTGGTCCATGCTCACCAGGCTGGACCCCTGCCTCTCCCACCGCCCTCCTCCCACTCACAGGAGCCACGCCCAGTGGCTCTCTGCCTCCCGGCCTTTGCCCTTGCTGCTCCCACATCTGAGCACTGCTGCCTGATTCTGTGGCTACTCCCCTGGTCACGGAGGCCACGGGATGGATGCTTCCTCCCCACAGGCCCTCTGCTCCCTCATCTCCCCCGCTGTCCCTGTCACAGTGACTTTTTTCATGGGTGGCTGCCTCGTGGTCTCCCTACCACACTACACGCCACGCAGGCTGACCACCCAGCACCCAGGATGGTACGTAGGGAGGCAATGGGTATGCCATGGATGGATGGAAGGAAGGAAGGGAGGGAGGGAGGGAAGGGAAGGAAGGAAGAAAGGAGGGAGGAAAGGAAGGAGGGAGGGAAAGAAGGAAGCTGGCTGGCAGCCTCTGCTGGTTGAATTGAGGGTTTGAAACTCACCCACTCCTCAGCACAGTCCCAGCTACAAGCTCACCTCTGGCTCATTTGATCTTTCTCAATTTACCTAACAAGAAAAATAATGAAAAGGTGTATTTCATAACCACAGCGCCGTTCTCCAGCACGGAGGTCTTGGGGAGACACAGCCTGCTGCCCCCGTAAATGTCAGCAGGCTCCTGCCTCCAGGAAGCAGAGCGTGTGTCACTCAGGGCTCGCCCCCAGCGCAGGCTGGCTCCCGGCTCCTTTCACAGAGAAGCAATTAGATGTGATGGGGGTAAAGGGTTAACCTGGAAGCCTCCTAATGAGGGGAGCAGCGGCAGTTCCTCTGTGGGTGCGTGACACCGCCACACCGCGACACCGCCACACCGCACCACCGCCACGCCGTGTCTCCACAGAGGCTTTGGATCCCCATCACTGCACCTGTCACTGCCGTGCACGCCTGAGGCTGGGGGCTGCGGGGAGACGTGAAATTGCACACTAAGAAAATTATTTCCTTCATCCTGGGAAAACAAAGGAAGCCGGGCTCTGCTGTTTAGCTGAGGGTCTAATTATGATGGCTACACGCAGGGAAGATTAAACCATGGGATCCTCAGAGTTCAGAACTGGCCCACGCCTGGGTTGGGCCCATGCACGCATCCCGGGGCTCAGAATGGGGAGTCGTTCCATGCGAGGTTCGCACCGGCTCCAAGCTCTGTGAATACACAGAATTCTCAGACAGCACCATGGCTATGGGTTTGCAACATGCTTTGCATTTGGGCAGCTACTACATAGATTCTGGAAGTGCCCAGAGCCCCAGATGGGGAGGGATGGCCTTGGTCATGACTCTGGGCCCGTGTGGGGCAGGGATTCCATGAGGGTATGGGAAATTGCTTGGATAGTGGGTGCGTCTCAAATGTAGTTTCCTTCAGCAAGTGGAGTCTCCTTATCACTCAAACAAAGGGCTGGAGTAGATCATTCCGGAGGCTCCTCCCGGCCTGGCGTCCTGCCGGCGTGGGGCTGCCGGGGGCTCTGGAGGCCGAGCTAAGCCGAGGCAGTTTCTCTTTGTGCTGCCAGGGTTTTCTCCGTCCCATCTAGCACGTGGGCACAGCGCACACAAAGCACACACAGGCACACAGATCAACTTGGGTAGATATTCAAGAGCCTACTCATTTCCCTCCTGAGTCCCCAGGGCTGAGGCCCAGCGCAGCACCAGCCCCCACTCCCGAGAATCTCCCTGCCTCAGTGGGCCTTGGGCAGGTGCCTGGTGTCGGACGAGCCGGTCCTCTGGGAATGGCTCTTGCTCTGAGGCCCCTCTCCCTTGAGTTGGTGTTTCTCAGTTCGCTCCAGTGAGCACTGTCGTCTTCCTCAGGGACAGGAAAAATGGCCGAGGGGCTGGAAAGAGAGAGGAGCCATAGATGAGGGACCTGGGCTGATCCGGAGATCTCTGTGGCGAGGGGAAATTGTGGCAGCCTCGGGACTCACTCCAGGAAGATGTGTGAGACTCAGGGTGCAGGTGAGGCTCCCTTGACACGGAGCTCAGGAAGCCTTCTCCCTGTCCTCCCAGCAGCCAGAATTAGGGACCCCGGAAGCCCCTGGAAACTGCTTTTTTAAATCAAAGTAAAATTCTCATAATATAAATTCCCCATTTTCAGGCATACGATTCCGTGGCACTGAGCACATTCACAGTGCTGGGCCACCGTCACCCCGAGAGAGACCCGACCCCATTAATGCTTACTCCCCCACCCTCCTCTGTTCCTTAAATCTCCTGATGGGCAGACCCTGTGGCGGGTACAGGAAGGCACCTGCAGGGACCACAGCCCAGCCCAGTGCAGACCCCCGAGGGGCTCCCCAGGGACTCAGGGGCCAAGCACAGGAAACCTGGGGGGCCACGGGGACCCTAAGGTTCTGCCTCCAGGCCAGCACCTTCGGGGCCCCTGGGGGACTGAGGCCACATCTGCCTCCCTCCACGGGACCCTGCATTCCCTGATGGTGGTGCCCAGGGTTGCGGCCTCCCCACGGCCTCCGTGGCTAACAGGTCTGGAGGAATCGCCTCCCTTCTGACATTCCTCACTTTTTCTTGTTTCTTTTCTCCTTCTTTTCCTGGCTCTTGAATTTCTCTGTCTCCAGCAGGCGTGCCTGAGAGCACGTGCGGGAAGCGGGCCGTGGCTGTCTTCTCCGGGGCTGCGATCCTCTCTGTAGCCAAATGTGGAGGGTGTGCCTCTGGGTCCTCCACAACAGCCTCCTAACTCAGCTCCCGAGTTGTCGGCAAGGCTAGGAAAGGCCCGAAATGGGGGGTCCAGGTGTGGCTTCCACTCAGGACACCCCCTCAGTCCCAGAGGCCGAAAGACTTCCCAGGAACTCAGGGCAGCCCCTCCTCCTGTGCAGAACTCTGAGCTTTCTTGCAGTCACCAGGTCAGCAGGCTCCACGCGACGTCTCCCAGGCAAGTCCCTACCCCAAAGGTGTAGGTCATCTCGCTGGCTGCCTGAGGGGCTTCCTGCCACCATGCTGTGTTCATTCTCATCACCCCAGCTGACCCTGCTCCGGTCACAGCAACTCAGGTCCTCCCGTCCTCTGCCCCTTGACCTTTGCACTTGCCATGCCATCTGCACTGCCGGGAATGTGCTCCCCAGCTCAGCCTTCCTGGGAACCTCATTCTGCAGGTGTCTACGGAAGGGTCCTGTTAGCAGGGAAGCCCTCCCTACCTGCCCTCCCCGCTGGCTCAGGCTCTCACAGAACCTGCGTCTTCCTCGCAGAGTGCCGCACATCTGATGTGACGACTTGGTCAGTGTCTGCCCTGCCACACACTCTCGGCTCCACTGGCATTCCCTGTGTCTGGCATCTGCTGACTGGTGGTTCAGAGATATATCATATGAATGGATGAAGGGAGGAGGGAGGGAGGAAGGGAAGGAGTGAGGAAGGGAGGAAGGGAGGGAGAGAGGGGAAAACTGCCCTTCCTCAGCTGTGCATGTCCAGAGTTGCATTCACGACAGGCAGGGGTCCCTTCTTAGGGAAGTAGGATTGGCTTGAGTCTGGGAGATGGAGCTGTCATGAGGTCACCTGGGGTGGGGGCCACAGAAACTCTATCCACAACACAAGCAAGACCTTGGAGTGGGGGTCGCCTGGAGCCCAGGGCGATAGAGGGAGACGCAGGCCCGCATTCACACCGCACAAAGACGTGGGTAGGGGCCAGCTGTGTGCCAGCCGGGAAAGGGGAAGGGGAGGAGAGGGGAAGGGGAGAAGAGGGGAAGGGGAGTCCGGACCACCCTCAGCCTGTGCTTTGCTCTACGGCTGCCGAGAAGGGCAAGGAGAAGGGAGGCCGCCCCGGGAGGAGTCCCAGGCTGTGGGATTCCCTGGTGCACCGCCCTGCCCACGTGTCCAGTGGGGGTTTGTGTGGGATTCCCTAGTGCGCAGCCCTGCCCAGGGGTTTGTGTGGAATTCCCCGGTGGGCAGCCCTGCCCAGGGGTTTGTGTGGGATTCCCCGGTGCCCCGCCCTGCCCGCGTGTCCAGCGGGGGTTTGCCTCAGCATTTGTTGCTCCTTGTTCTGCTTGGACCGCTTTGCAGATACTGCTGGATACCGGCTGCAGAAGCTGAGCCCTGCCCGGCGTTTGGTCCTGTTTCAGAGTGGGCGGCAGAGGGTGGTCCCTGGAGGGGGAAGGATGGAGCAGCTTCTGTCCTCCAGTGTCTTCTCAGAAATAAAAATGGGCTTTAAAATTAAGTCCATCCTGTCCAGAGTGGGAGGCCAGTGGTGTGGGGCTGGGCTGCCCAGAACCTCAGAAGCTGTTGACCCCACACATTGGAGTGAGGAGGGGTAGCCGGCCCCTAGCAGGGCAAGAACTGGATCCCCACAGGCTCAGAATCCCGAGAGCTGGCTGGCCGCACAGGCCCTGCACGGCTTCCCCTCCTACCCCTGGGACCCCTGGCCTGACTAGGGCCCTGGTGTGACCCCATTGCAGCCTGGAGGGCTCACTCATCCCTGCTGTTATTGCCCGGCCACTGACCACCCTGGCCTCAGCCTGTACGGTTCCTGGCAGACCCCGGTGTTCAGTCAGTGTTTGCGGGATGGACAGCCTTGACCTTGTGTGACCTTGGCTGGGTGCCCGGCTCCCTGGAGCCGTGTCCACACCACTGAAGGATATCCTGGAGGGTATGGCCAGGACATAAAGACGGCAGCCGACACCAGCCCAACGCCCGCCCTGTGCCAGGCACTGAGCAAAGGCATCAATGCACCGCATTTATCCCCTCCCCACCCTCTGCTGTCACTCCCACTTCACAGAAACCAAGACTGTGCTCAGAGGGGCCGCCATTCCTCAAGGTCAGGGAGACAGGAGGCTGTGTTTGGGGTTTGCACCCCAAGACCAGGGTAGGTGTGCGCAGGGCTACTGGTGCATACCCACCTTGCTGGGTACATGCAGCCCTGCCCCAAGGCACATGCAGGGGTGCTGGGACCCTGAGGTTCCATGGCTGTGGCTCTGGTGTGAGGACAATAGGTGCTCCCCTCCCCACCCTCCGGGGTCCACTCCTTGGGGCAGGCAGTGCTGGGCCTGCCCCCAGTGCCCAATCCTCTGCGCCACCCCCAGCACTGGCTTTGGGGTCTACAGCAGCCACAGAGTGGGGGACAGAGGCAGGGAGGCTCCCACTGTCTGTTTAAACAATTAGATTTAATTTCTCTCCGGACCCTTCTGTCTCTTGTCAAGTTTGTTTAAAACTAAGGGAAGTAATTAGCAAATCGTGGAGAGTTGCGTGTGGCAGGTCGCGGCTGTGGTGCCGGTGCCAGGCGGTCCTGTATCAGCCAAGAATGGAACAGGTGGCCTCCTCCCCAGGGGGATTTCCCTCCGTGGCACCTGCATTTCCACACAGGTGTCTTCTCCCCCAAGCAACAACTCTTTCCTCCCCCACAATTCTTTCTGGGGCCGCAGCATCCCCAGGACCCACAGCAGCAGGCAGTCCTGGCTTCCCCACAGAACCCCTGCATCCTGAGGCCAGCGCCCCAGCAGGATCTGAGGAGCTGTAGCCTTGGGGACTTCCCAGAGGCACCACCTGGGGTCCAGTTCACACATCAGCTGCAGGAAGCTCCCTCAGGACGTGCAAGTCAGAAGCTCCCCACACACCCCCAGGCTTGGCATTCCCCCAGCCTCAGGAAGAACCATTCCCCCAGCCGAGGGTGACAGACCTGCAGTCGGGCAGCAAATCCTGCTCCTCCTCTCACCACCTTCACGAAGACATGAAATGTCCCTGAGCCTCAGCTTTCTCATCTGCAAAATGGGCCAGTTCCACTCACCAGCGCCACCTTCCTGGGCCCGGCAGCACACCCACCGCATGGAAGCTACAGGGGCTGGGACAGGGCGTGTGACCTGTACTGGGCTCACAGAGGCGGCCTTTCAGGGCATTGTAGGATTCTGCTGGTACGTTGAAGGGAAAGTTTTCTGGGGGTCCACTGGATTTAAATTCTTTCCTGAAGACGAAGGGAGAAATCAGGAGATCAAAAACAAATGCATAAGAACACTAAACAGCCAGCCCGGGCGCTGTCACTCGCCTTCACGCCCAGGAGGCTGCTGGCGCAATCTCATTTGGGGGCTGCTTCCCATGCGAGGGAGGTGCGGGGGGGTCCCAGGAAGATTCTGGGCTGAGCATAAAGCAGGAAGAGCCCCCTTTCTGCCCTCAGCCTGCGGGAGCCTCGGAGTGGCCAGGGGAGGCCTCGCCCCGCTTCACCCTGACCCGGTGCCTGATGCTGTCCAGTCCCAGGACAGCAGCCCTGGCCTCAGCACACTCACCAGCCCTGGGGGACATGGGGGAACTCGGGAATCCCAGGTACGAAGCCAGGGAATGAAACAGGTTATAGGTTTCCATGGGAGCCAACATCCCAGCCAGGCCTGAGCACTGGGCCAGAGCCAGCTCCGCCAGAAACCGCCAGAGTCACAACCTCCACCATCACTGCATCCATGCGGATCTGAGCTGGGGCTCCTCGTGTCTTGTCCTAAGCCAGGCTGGAATGCACCGGGAGTGGATGGCATTCTCCCTCCAGCATGCTGGGGCTGTGGCCCTTGCCCCACCTGGCCCCCAGCCGGGCGTGCACAGGATTCCTGGACATGCGACAGCCCCGGCAGTGCTCGGCCTGGCCTGGCAGGTCTCAGGGGTCTCAGAAGTCGCCTCATTTAGATGTGCCCCAGGTCACAGGGCTCTTCAGGGCACTCAGGTCCCACCCTTGATTTCCCAGCCCCCAGCCGGGCTCTGGCCCCTGAGAAGGACAGGGGTGTGTGGTGCTGTGGCCGCATGGCCCTGGCTTTCCGGGACACCAGATCTGGAGGCAGATGCTCTGTGCTGGGCCTCAGCCGCTTCTGCGGGCGTCACAGGGGAGTCCAGGCTGAGAGCTCAGTGCTGCCTGCATTTCCTCCCCTGCCAGGACTGTCTCATCTGAAAAGTAAGCACAGGTGAACAAAAATGACGGCCAAGCTTTTCCATGGGCTGGGAGCACCCCCAGAGAAAGGGGCGCTTCTCCAAGACCTGCGCCACCGCCTGGCCCTGGGCAGCCAGGTTAACGTCCTTCACCTTGGAGACCCTGTAGGTCATCCACAGTCCCTTCGCCAGCCGGGAAAGAGGCAGCAGGGCTGAGCCCATTTCCAAGGCAGAAACTAAGGAAACAGGAAGGCAAGGGTCTCTGTGTCCAATCTGGAGAGTCCAGAGTGCGGGGCCAGGATGGGGCTGAGGCCCCAGATGCCTGCCTAGAAGAGGCTGAGTGACAGTGAGCTTGGAGCCCAGGCCCAGCCCAGATGGTGAAACTAGAAAGACTGCCGAGTGCCAAGGTTCAGGCAGACGCAGGCCACTCCCAGCTGCTGCAGAGGTGAGGGCAGCACAGGACTTTTAAGTGCCCACAGAAAGTTCTATAAGCACCTGGGGGGCTCTCCAGCTGACACCTCAGGCTTGGACTCCAGCCGCGTTCACGGAGAGGCAAAGCAGAATCCACATAAGTACCAGGCGACACCGCCAGGAGCGTCCTCTCTGCGCTCGGGGAAGCGTGGTGCACGCTGACACCTACACATATATGTGCACTTTTTCCGTCGTCCTCCTGGAGTGCATTTAACCTTCCAGAGAGAGGTGAAGACTCCAAAAATTAAAAAGGAAGCAAGAGAAAGGGAGCAGGCTGAAGAGAAAACAAAGGTGAAAAGTGGAATGTGATGAGGTTAGCAAATGTCTCAGCATTGTAGAAAAGCTGGCTATGGTACTGCCTCTGAGCTTCCCAGTAGCCAAAGTCAAGAAGGAAACCATATTTAGGCAATTCACAAGGAAAGACAAATAGGATGTGGGGAGGAGTCCCCGTCCTGAGACCTCCAACATTTCTCCTTTGGAGCTACTCTGCACTCACTCGCCGTTTCTATAGCATGGCACAGTGTTAGTAACACTCTGAGTGGTGTTCACAGGTACCCACATTTCATAGAGTTTCAAAAGGCAGTGTTCATGTATTCAGTGCCGATGTTCCGTGACTGCCCCAGCATCTTGGAAAACCTGCCTTATTTCTCTTTCCTTACAAAAGAGGCCACAGCCTGGCAGGGCACAGGAGCAGGTATTGCTCTGAAGTTCCTTTCTTCTCCTGGAAAGCAGGTCCCCCCAACAGTGGGGTCTCTCAGTGACCCCCAATCTTCTGGGCCTCTCTCCAGAAGGGCGTGGGCCAGTGCTGCGTGCGTAACCGTCTCCTGACCTTTGTCCCCTGGGCTGCTTCCTTCTCTGCCAGTGGCAACTCCTGTTTTCCTCCTGCTTCTCCATGGATGAGGACTCAGAATCGCAAATGCCAGTGGTCTGAGTGTTTAGACATAGGGCTGTTGCTTTGGGCAGAACACCCAAGTTATGGTTATACTGAAATGGGATGTTGGGACTGCATCATGTCACAAAGCCTGGAGATTTCTCGTGATTAGACGGGGCCATGTCAGACACAGAAGGAGAATGCCATAAAGATCTAGGAAGTGGCCAGGCACAATGGCTCATGCCTGTAACTGCAGCACTTTGGGAGGCTGAGGCAGGTGGACCACCTGAGGTCAGGAGTTTGAGACCAGCCTGACCAACATGGTGAAACCCTGTCTCTACTAAAAATACAAATATCAGCTGGGCATGGTGGTGCATGCCTGTAGTCCCAGCTACTCCAGAGGCTGAGGCAGGAAAATCACTTGAACCTGGGAGGTGGAGGTTGCAGTTAGCCGAGATGGTGCCACTGCACTCCAGCTTGGGCAACAGAGCAAGACTCTGTCTCAAAATAATAATAATCATCATCATCATCTAGGAAGCCGGTATACGGGGGCCCTGGTACTGTCCCCTGATACTACTCCCCCAAGCCATCCATGGAGCTGCCTTGGAGGGCACAGTCATCAGTTTCATCCAGGGTCTCTCCTGCAGAGAACACCTTTCACCTGCAAAGTCCTTGGTTCACGGGGCCAACACCCCTGCTGTTCCCACCTGGCTGCTCAGATGTTGGTGCTCCAACCTTAAAGCAACTTCAATGCTTGCCTAGGATGTCCCCAAAGCTGCGTGCCAGTACTTTTTTTAAACTGCACCATTACGTTTAATCCCGAAGACAACACAAACCCTCCTGCTGCTGTTCAATTACATTAGTCTTATTAGGAATTTGCTTTGAGAGAACAAAGGGGCTTATCTGTGCATTTGTGCTCATCTTTCAGCAGTCATGGGGCTGTCATTTTTATCTTTGTCAGTGACAATCGGGTGTCAGAAATGATTGATCCGCTAAGTTGTTGCTGATTTTAATTTGTTTACCATTGGGCAAACAGTACTATAAAAGCAGTTTGGAATTTTCCTGCCACTTGAGAAAATGATGTAATGATTCCATCCTTAGAGTGGGGCTCGGTCCAGGAAGCCACAGCGGACCCTTGTCTGCATTGCCCCCATCTGTCAGAGGAGCCACCAGGGGCGCCCTGGAGTCTGGAAGTCTCATCGCTCTCTTGAACCAGACAGGGTGGAAATGCCGGGTGTCATCACATTTAAAAACATTTTCACATGAAACCTACAGGTGGGAGGTGCCGGTGGCTGGGAAGATATCTAAAGTGAACTCTTTGAGATGAGGGAACAGACACATTACTTATTCTTTCAAGGCAGGCAACAGTAAAAAGGTGAATGTGAGGGGAAAACACTTTATCTAATGTAACAGTGAGTCACTTTTTTTGGTTTCTCGAATAAATAGTAATTAAATCATGTAAGCTGAGACAACAAAATTGCTTGAAAAGCCAATCCTCCCACCATAATTGCTTAGATACCCACATTTTTATAAATACTAGGTAACTTTACCCATGGCTTTATCACCAGAATGTGACACAGGCTGTGGGTGCATTGTAATTCACCACGGCTCTAGGCGACAGTTGCAAAAGCACACATCTAAAAAATGCACTAATGTGGTCCAGATGAATCTGCAGCTCTGGAGGTGCCTTTTGCTGTAGCAGAATTAGAGATGGCCATGGCCATGGTGCCGGAGCCATGAAGGGAGGTTGGCCTCCTGGTGCCTAGTCGTTAATGTTTTTGGAAGCGAAGCAATGCACAGCACCCAGCGATACGAATAGACTGTCTGCCTTCAGCTCTGTTTCCAGTTCACCAAGAAAGCAACTGGGTGGGGCCAGGGTCTTCCCTGGCCACATCTGCCTAGCCCACCCCAAGGCAGTTCGTAGGCATCAGGTCTGGCTTAGTAATAAAAAGGACCAGAAACACAGCAGAGTCAAGTTCTGCTGCCAGAATCCACCTGCCGTGGAGGAATGGTCCCTCTCACTCCTTCCCTGGACTTAGCCTCCTTGGGGTAGAAAAACAGGTCTATTAGGGGCTTTACAGTCCACACTGGCAGGCAGAAGATTTGCACAGGCGAGAGTAGGGGGAACCGAGGGAGTATTTCTGAGGTGGAGAATACCCACCATGCTACTGGATTCAGAGGTAATAGTGGCGAGGGAAAGATGCATTTGCAGAAGGAGAGCAGCTGTGTTGTAGACAGAACGGAAGCTCAGCAATGCTTTTTTCCCTCCTGTTTTAAAATCCTCTGGCTAATTCCCTAGGCGTTGAGATAAAACACAGGACCTCCTCAGGAGGTGGAGAAATGCGTGCAAACCTCATGCCCTGAAGCCCACTGCGGGCCTGGAGGGCGTCCTGCATGGCTGCTGCCATTGTCACCACGTTTCTGTGGCCAGGCCAATCCTGACTGTCTCCCCCTCCTCTTGCAGTCAAGTTCAGCAGCTGTTTGGGGACCAAGGGGACGCAATATGAGACCAACAGCATGGACTTCAAAGTTGGGGCGGATGGGACGGTCTTCGCCACCCGGGAGCTGCAGGTCCCCTCCGAGCAGGTGGCGTTCACGGTGACCGCGTGGGACAGCCAGACAGCCGAGAGATGGGACGCCGTGGTGCGGCTGCTGGTGGCCCAGACCTCGTCCTCGCACTCCGGACACAAGGTAAGATGTGACCGCTGGGTCTGCGCCCACATCTAGATGTCCTAGTTCCTCCTGCAGGCCCCGGGCAGAGCCTCTGCCAGGCCTCCCTCAGGACGGAACATCACCTCCTCTTCGGGCTGTGCTGCTTAAGAAAGGCCAGTGCCAGCCGGGCACCCCTGCCCTCTGCACTGGCCTGAGGCAGGGCCTTTGTGGCAGGAAGGCCCCCTGGGCAGGCGCACAGACCCCACACTCAGGTTAAGACCCGGTGCCACCCACGGGCTTGTCATCCTTCATACATTTATGAACAAGGGGCCCCACATTTTCATTTCCAACTGGGCACTGCAAATTCTGGAATCCCTCCTGCCTCCCAAATTTTACAGCCCACCAGCCCCAGGAGGTCTGAAGCCTGGAAAGATGAGAAGCAAGGTAGAGACCATGTGGTTGGAAGGGAGTCAGCCAGAGGGAGCTGGTGAGAGAGGAATTCAGAGCAGGGAGGGAGAGGGAGAGAGAAGAATGAGGACAGAGAGAGGAAGAGAGGCAGAGAGAGACAGGAAAGGAGAGGGAGGGAGAGGGAGAGAGGGAGAGAGAGAAGGAGTGGAGGGGAAGAAAGTGAGAGCTTCATACAGACATAAAAAGTCGTGCTATTCAGCATCCCAGCTGCCCCCTGACTCAGCCTCCTTCTAACCCAGCTGCCTGGCTCACCTGAGTGACGGGGGAAGGGTGACCTCACCATCCCTTGTCCTGAGAGCTCCCTTTTATCCCGGCATATTCCGGCAATCCAGCACAAGGCTCCTGGACGGCCAATGTTCCTCCTCCGGCTCCCAGCTGTGAGGTTCCCAGGCCAGGGGAGTGGCCAGGTCCCATCCCGTGGTGATGGGGAAGTTGCCAGGTCCCATTTGCCTTGAGCGTCCTGGCATTGGTTGCAGCCGCTGCACCGCCTTAAGATGTGGGGCTGCTGAAGCAGCTGCAGCCGGGCGGCCTGCAGGAGGGCACTGAAGAAGGCCAGCCTGTAATTCAGCTGTTGCAGCTACCTGCCTAAGGGGCCACAGTGGTGGAAAGAACATGTGCCAACCCCTCCAAACCCCCCAGGTTAGCATGAGGCCTCTGTGGGGTTGTTTGAGTTATGGTGAGCAAAGGAAATCACCCTGCAAGGCAGCGGCCACTGGCGATCACGGGCAGTCCCTCAGAAAAGGACCTCGAGAAGTAAAGGGTTAAGCAGATTCCTTCCTGTGGGTCTCCCAGAACCTCACGCCTCATGTGCTGTGGAAGCCTCTGGGTGGGACACGGTCTGTAAGTTTCTTCAAACTATCTGACCAAGGAACCCTTCCCCATGGAAAGCTTGCAAGGCAGGTGTGCCAAGGAACCCACTTTGGGAAGGGAGGGACTTGTGTCTTCTTCTGACTTGTTTCTTAGGTGGAAGTGGAGGTGGTTTAGGTTAGAAAAGAGAAAGTGTGACTCTGGTGAACAGTCTTCACCACCTGATGAGCTGACCCCATGGGGAAAGGAGGTCGTGTCCTCCTGAGTGTTAAACCAGGCATCAGAACGTGCCTCTAACAGCAGGGGCCCCCACATCTTGATCCCCACCTATGAGTCCTGAAGATTCTAGGACAGCGTATGTTGCTTTCATTCTTTCCTGAGTGATTATGACGAGCCACGCCCTGGTGAGCAAGGCAGACCCTTGGGCAGCCTGGGGACCCTGTCCCATCACACCTGTGACTTCTAAGCTGTCCCCACATCCCCGATTGTGATGCAGAAACTTGGCACCTTGTGGGCTGAGAGCAGAGCCCCTGAGAGCCTGTCGGAGGCCTCAGATAAAGGCTCTAATTGAAAATCTAATGACACCGTTTCTTGGGCATGTTCGTGAAGCGATTTCAGAGGCAGTGAATCCCCTGACCTTCTGTGGAAGGTGCAGGCCCAGCTGTGATTGAAACTAGACAGTTCACCATGGAAGTATGCCTCGACCCATGCCAGGCTGGCCCAGGAAGCACCCAGCCAGCAGAGCAGGGGACACTGAATTCCTGTCCCAGGCTCAGAGCACCCGGGGAAGCCCGGCTGTGGGGTCGCTGTGGGATGCAGCCCCGCGTCCCTGAGGCGTGACTGTTGCAGGGTGCAGTGGGCCATCCCCGCAGCCCAGGAGACCCCACCCTCTGGTACTTCCATTGCCAACGGTTCCTCTCCTGACTCTAGGACCCACTCAGACCTCACTCCAAGGGGTGTTAGCTTGTCTACCCCTACACCCTACAAGTGGGTGCCGTCCTTGCCCTTCCCATCACACATGAGGTCACACATGAGCATGTGACCACAGGCCTGTGCTGCCTGGAAGACAGGGGTGTGGCAGAGCCCAGCCTGGTGCAAGAGCAGCCCCTGGGGTGTGGGCACACGTCGGGACTTCTGCGACTCACGGGCTGGGGGTTTTCAGAGCATTCACACAACTTTGAGGCAATCTGTTCTGGAGAATGGGAGAGTAATGCTACCCACGTCCCAGCCGAAGGGTGCTGGTATTGCGTGAGGTTATGGAGGTCCGGAGGTGGAAGATAGCGTGTATGGTTGTCACTGCCTGGTCCCAACCTTCACAGTCCTGTGCTTATCACAGCTGCTGGGCCTCGCCGGGCAGCATGGGGGTGGGAGGAGGCGGGCAGGGAGTGGTGTCACTGTGGAATGTGGCCACCTGGTTGATGCGCCCTTATAGAGTGTGATGCCAGCCTCCAGCTAATGCCACCCTATAGATGATCAAGGTGACCCCGGATTGCTGGTGTCCTGGCTGCCTGCCAGAAGCAACTGTGCATCTTCCCCAGGGTGAGCTGTCACCCAGGCCCCGAGCTGTGTTCACCTTCATTCATCTTCAACATCCAGCACTCAGCCTTATGACCAGGCAGAGGAGGAGGGACAAGGCCATAGAAAGAATGATCAAAAGAAGTGGCAGATAAGAAAGGACCCACAGAGGCTCCAGAGCATGGGACAGTCAGACAGATTCCACAGTGACCACACTTGGCAGATGGGAAAGGACCCACAGAGGCTCCAGAGTGCTAGGCGATCAGACAGATTCCACAGTGACCACGCGTACTATGTTTAAGCAAATTAAATAGAAGACTTTGAGAAAGAATTAGGAGGTATAAAACAGAATTATTAATAGTTGGGCAGTTGGGAATGGAAAACTAAACCCAACAAAATTAAGAGCTCAATGGATAGCTATATCTGCAGATTTGACATGGCTGAAGAAAGAATTCGTGAAGCAAAAAGTATCAAAAACATTCATGTTGTAAAGCATGAAGAGATACACAGAAGGAAAATACAGGAGCAAGCCTGAAAGGCACTGGAGAAGTGGTGAAAACGTCTAACACGTATGTTTGCAATATGAGGGGAAGAGAGAAAATGGAGCAGAAGTAATATTTGAGAATACAGTGGTAGAAAATATTCCAAAACTGAAAATATTCATCTAGGCATGGATTCAAGAAGCCTTATGAACTCTATGCAGCAGAAATATTTAAAACACTCACACACACACAGTACCTAGATGCTTTATAGTAAAATAGTTAGAACCCTAAGACAAAGAGAAAACCTCGGAAGCAAACAGAGAGAAAAGGCAGAGTTCCTTTGAGGGGGCAATGACTAGATGCAGGCTGACTTCTCAACAGGAGCTGGGAGGATTAGAAGACAATGGAATGAGCTCTTAAAAGTGCTAAAGGAAAATAGAATTCTATCATCTAGTAAAACTGTCTTTCGAGAGGTAAAGTTGAATGGAGAAAAGCTAAAATAATCTGTCCCAAGTGATGTTCTTCAAACCAAAAATAAAACAAGTTGAGATGAACGCTCAGAAATGGAGGAAAGAATGAGGAACTGGGAAAAGGCCAGGTACACAGAAAAGTAGAAATGAGTAACAGCAGTGTAATGGTTCATGGGGTGTAAATAGATAACTCGAATTCACAGCAAAAACTGCGTTAAGTGTTGAGAAGGGATAAATGGAATCAAAGAGGTAGAAGTTGTTTGCATTTTTATCAAAAATGATGGAAATAACAAATTTTACTCATAAATAAGACAAAGACACTTGTTATAAAGTCTTTAGAAAAATCTTATGACTAAAAGAGTCCTCAGAGTCTATAAGTAGTAACATAATACATGGAAGGAAAAAATAGAA